>JBBPBX010013519.1:0-36201 GCA_038048925.1 Garcialebias charrua
AGCAGATTATGCTGCAATAGATGATGCCTATCAAGGTGAGTTGCATAACTTGATCTACTTCTGTTTATTCAGAATGTGCACGAGCGCATGCACACATGTGTGTCTGTTAGACCAATATCTCATAAACCAGTAAATTTATCTTAATTAAACTTTTTAAAAATAAATAATTTAATAAACATAAACAATCAAAAACCTTTGACATCAATGTGATTCAAGATGGCTTCTACAGCTAACTGATGTTAGCAACCACAGAAATGGCTCTAACACAATCAGTTTTACAGATCTAGAGCTAAACATTGGTGTAACATTAGCTGAGACTGACCCACAATCTTTAGAGTGCTAACATCACATCAGGTCTTTGCCTAAAAAGGTGTTTTTCATTAAATATTGGACCCAACCATGTTTATCTGTTAGCAAAATATTTTATGATCCACTGATCAGATTTGATTAAAACTTTAGGAAAGTAGCCTTTAACACATCTGCACCTGGTTAACTTTTGAAGTCAACTCTATTCAAAATTACCACAGCTGCTTATCAACTTTAGCCAACACAGAATTAGTTATAACCCGGTTAGTTTTACATATGTTGAGCTAAAGTTTGGTGTGTTATTAACCGAGAGCCATTCATAAAGATTTGACCAAAACAGCTGTCTCTCTTATCTAAACATAAGATGATCTTAGTCAAAAACTATCATGAAAGGTGTGCATTCCTTAAAGGAATAGCGGTCTTTAGTTTGTTTGTTGTCGTTGTACAGAAAACATGTACTGATGCAAACTGATGCATGCTCAATAATCCAGGTAGAAAAATCTAAAAAAGCTAAGTCTGGTCCTCTGGACATTCAAAAAACAAAACAAAGCAACAAAAAAAATGTAGAAACGTTTTGTCTTTCGTCCGAAAGACTTCCTCAGTCTGAGGTGCTGTATTCAGCTCAGTCTTATAAATAGCACCCTCTCACAGTGGATCAACCAGTTTGCTGCTGACAGCCGAAACCAGCTGCTCACATGATCAAGGAGGACCATCAGCCTAACGATTGATCATTAGCACCCTAATGGGTGTTTGCTATTCACAGATGGCTGAGTGATACTAGCAATAACAGCATTGTAAAGGGCCCAGTATAGCTCTGCGTTAATCAGAGCGCCGCGGCACAAGCCTTTGATCACGGGCGTGAACGCGCCAAGCTCAAATTTTACTACGCCTACGCGCGCACGTTGATAAACTGCCTCGCGTGTCAGCAAATGACCAAACAGCGACCTCAATTTGTCCTGTAGGTAAACGCTCCGCCCGGCTGCAGCTGCTGGAGCCTGCACTCCAGAGAGCTGCGCTTGCACGGAGTATAATATGAACTGCCGGCGCGCAGCACACGCGAGTCCAGCGGCGCTGGGCACAACGGACAGCTATACTGGAGGCTTAAGAGGGGGACAGTTGAACCAGGAGGCCTCCACCTCTGTTTAATGATGGACGGTTTCTTTTCACAAAGATGGCCTCCTTTACTCCTCTCTCAAACCATCGTTCCTCTCTATCAAGGATGTGAACATCTTCATCCCTGAAAGAGTGACCTCTGACCTGGAGATGAGTGTAGACCGCAGAGTCCTGACCTGATGATGTTGATCTTCTGTGCTGGGCCATCCTTTTGGGCAGTGCATTGTAAATGTATGTTATCTACAGAACTGACTGACAGCTGCTGCTGATTATGACCATAATTATTTTCATGCCTGTTGTCTTAAGATATTTTATTTTATAATGTGCAGGACTCGGGAAAAAGGTCGGCACAATGAAAACACACTCTCAGAACTGTGTACTTCAGTATGCTTTAATAAAAAGTTGCCACAGATACAATAAAACTCTGCAAAGCATAAACATGCTCAATAACAACACACACACACTGTTATTTGCTAGGATCGAGTATCAATTTAAACCCCGCCACGAATAACAGCAAGCCTCAAGCTTTTACACACACTCAAAAGGCATTGATGTAAAGGATCAAATCCCTCACCGTTGATACCAACGAGGAAGCCTCTTCGTTCGGCAGGAGATGTCATCAATGCAACAAACACCGGGCGTTGATCAAACCCACGGTAGACCTCAGAAATCCATCCGAGCGCCTCCTATTTTATACCTTTGAGTTGTGTGAATGTGTATGCGTGGTGCGTGTGCGTGCGTGTCTATAATGACTTCACTCTCATCTTAACACAAACATGTTTTTGTGTGAGTCGGTGCAAGGCACGGGTGAGGGATAACATTTGTTATTTTGACTAGATTGTTGCATCTTTTGCCAATAAAGACAAAGTTATATGTGAAAAAGAGTAGGGCCCGTACCTCTTCCACATACAGTAATCAGTGTCTTCAAAGCAAAAGCTGCCTGTAAAAAGTCAACCTGACACTAAGTATATGGTCAGTTTTAATGAATACACTTAAATTTGATAAAATAGTCAGTTTGCCAGCTGTGTTCTATCAACATCTTACAAAATTGGCTGTGAATATTTATTTGCCTAACTCCCTTTCAGAAGAACTGCAAGGCTTGAAGTGAGATGGGTGATATGCATTCATTCCATCAAAGACCAGTTCTTCGAAGAAGGACGGGCCCTTGAAGCAAAGCCACACAAAACCCCCCACTTCAAGGCTTTAATGCTTGACACTAAACTAAAATGTTTTTTCTCACAAGTGTTGCATTAAGCATTAATTCTTAACATAAAAATTGATAAACATTTAGTCAGAAAAACATTAATACTTCTTAAACTCTTCACCTGTGATGCTGGTAAGCAGCATTACATCAGTTATGTGGAAGGGACATGTCCCCCTCGCATTTAAAAAATATTTTTTAAGTCACAGAACTGGATAAGTTGTTTGGGATTTGGAGCAGACGAAGTTAGACTTAAAATTTGCTGCCAGAGGGGAAGAGGAATTATCAATGTGGATATTTAAATCGAATGAGGGAAAACTGGAGCGTGAGATTGATAGGCGGATAGGTGCAGCGTCGGCAGTGAAGCGGGCGCTGTACCTGTCTGTCGTGGTGAAGAGAGAGCTGAGTCAAAAGGCAAAGCTCTCAATTTACCGATCGATCTACATTCCCACCCTCGTCTAATTGTCATGAGCTTTGGTTCGTGACCGAAAGAACAAGATCTCGGATACAAGCCACTTTTTGCTACTTGTCCCAACTTTTGGGGGATTTGTTGACACTGTGAAATTTTGAATCAACATATTTTTCCTTTAAAATGTTACATTTACTCAGATTAAACTTTTGATCTGTCATCTATGTTCTATTACGAATAAAATATTGACATTTGCCATCTCCACATCATTGCATTCAGTTTTTATTCACAATTTGTTTAATGTCCCAACTTTTTTGGAATCTGGTTTGTATCTGAGGAGCAGACTGCTTTGAGTTTAACTCATCACAGAACTTTCATTAGCAGGACTTGGGTTCTGGACACGCCTCCAGAATCAGTCCTAAAGTGCAGGTGCAAATCCAGGCTGAGCTGAGCCATGCTGAGCACGGCTGTGCAGGGCTGAGCAGATTTGGGGCTGATTAGGAGCAGTTTAAATTGAGCATAAATCATCACCACAAGATTCCTTAAAAAGGTCCCAGTCCGTACACCTAAAACATTCCTGCAGAGAGAGAACTGAGTCCTCTGTCCAGACTTTTATGTCCTTGTAAGATGTGATTAGTATATCTACGGTCAGTTTTACTGAGCCGTACTGTACACTAAAATGTAGGAATGAGCAGGTGTTTACCTGTCAACCTTAGCATCAATTATATCACGAGTTCTCTTCTTTTTCTTGGATTAAACGATAAATCTGTGATCAGATGATGTGATGTAAAAGGCATGAAACGTTAATTTGTGTTAGACTCAGCAGGAGATGAATCTTTTATTAACAAATCGTAAATTTAACATACCGGTAATAACCTATGTACAACTTGAGTGATCGATCAGTTTCCTATAAATTTACTTCAGCAGATGAAATCACGCATCCGTAACTTCTAGGTACAACAGAAACAAGTAAATAAGATGACATATTACTTAAATCTGAAGGTTCTTTAGCTTAAAGTTCTGGCGAAGATAAGGTAAAAGTTTAGGAGGAGGATTAAAATTGAAGAGAAGATGGAGAGGTGTATTATCTTGAAGTATTAACGACCAGACACGGCACACTCTTTGAGGGGCGTCCGCTGGACTTCAGGTCCGCTAGTGAACATAGACTTTTTTACATTTGCGCAGATTCTCGGTCTGAAGCTTCGGTAAAGTAGGGCCAACCTTAAACGTGCACAGATCGTCCATCCGGCTACGTTTTTCAGGCAACGTGTTCGCTTTACAGCGTCTCCTGAGGTCCGCTTTGTCCGACTCAAGGTAGCGGCACTGTTCCGGTTTGGTTCTTCAAGATAAAGATTTCTGAAAGGAGATTCATTCACAGCTTGGAGCCGTGACACTCGGTTCGGGTTTCACAGCAGCTTGCTGTAACCCTTTGCTGATAGGACGGGATCTTTGGCTCATGACTCGCGTCCACAGCAGAAAGAGAAAGTCGGTGCATCTCAAACTTCCTCCAGTACTGGAAGTTCCAGGAAGCTTAGAACTTTTAACAGGATCTGACGTCAGAGTTTTTCTCCTTCCCGATTGGTCAGTTCAACCAGTGGGAGGGGATTAGAGTCAAGTCAAAGAGTTCATTTTAAATCCGAACGAGTGAAGGATTGTTTTAAGAACAGAGAAGCAGATTGTTTAAGAGAAAGACAGAATTGAGACGCCAGAGAAATGAATATCTGGTTAAACTGTTTTTCTCATTTCTAAACAAAACTGAAAGTTCAGTCTGACACACACTTTGAACTTTGTCATAGTTCTTTGACTAAGACATATTGAAAAAATATACCAGCATAGTACTGATCATTTACATATTAAGAAATACACCAGCATATTAAAGAGTGACAACTCATGCAAATAACAAATGATCATAAAATGACAAAAGTTATTCTGTTGATTATATCTGATTATATCTGAATTAGAACAAAGTAAACGAATAAGAGAGTCTCTTGTGATAAAATCAGTGTTCTGTGTTTCACTGAGAGATTCAGTGAAAAGTGTTTTAATACAGTTTCCAGAGAGACGAAGGTGTATCATTACATCCTTGATCTCAGTTTTTTCTCTCTTCAGAACAGTTTTGTAAATGGGCAGCAGGTGTAGGCAGTTGTGGTCAGCAGATCCCAATGGAGGGAGCTGGACAGCTTTAAAAGCATCTTTCACTGAGCCGTAGCATAAATCCAGTGTCTTATCACATCTTGTTGTGCAGGAAACGTACTGATAAAAAATTCTCAAATTTTTTAAAAAGAGAAACGTGATTAAAATCACCTAAAACAAAGTTTGGTGCGTCAGGTGAGATGGACTGCTGCTTCTGCACAATATCAAAACTTGTGTTGGAGGCAGAGGTAGGGGTCTGCCTTTGGATGAATGTACACAATTGTGATAAAGACTTGGGAGAACTCACGGGGTAGATACAAGGGCCGTAGAGACACTAATAAAAGTTCAACTTGAGGCGTGCAAATACGCTCTCTAATTGTCACAGAAGTACAGTAGCATCTGTTAACATACACACAGACGACTCCTCCCTGAGTTTTCCCCGTAACCTATGCTTGTCGGTCCAGTCGAAGTGGAGCCCCAAAGCCGTCTATGGACAGATCCGAGTCCAAGTCCCGCTCTGTGAGCCACATTTCACTGAGAGCCATAACGCAGCAGTCTTTAAAATACTTTTTGTAGCGGAAACAGCCTTGAAGTTCATCAAGTTTATTCCTGAGAGACCGTACATTTTCCAAGATGAGAGGACGAGGGATCCGCTCAACGTGTTGTCTCCTCAGCCGAAGTCTGAGCCACCCTCGTCTTCCCCACTTTCTTTTACTCACACCGTTTTTAAACCTTATTCTGTTAAAATTTCTCAGAATGAGATCCGGCGATATTTGTGGGTTGAGGTCTGACACTTGAGCTAAGGTGGCAACATTTAACTGTAAAAGTGTGTCTCTTGAGTACTGGATCTTGACCTCACGAACAATACTCGTAGATTCGCCGGCACACAGGTGATTCACCAGCTGGTATACCAGGAACCACAGCCCAAAACTGGCTGTAATCACCATACCCATCACTGCACTCTGTATTCACTGGGTAATTGGTCATCATTAACTTCACGCAGACTCTTCCACTGGTACATCTGCTGCCTTTATACATCTCCTCCTACATGTCTCTGTGTGCTCTCTCAGGACATCATTACCTGCAGTGTCCCCTCAGTGAGGACTGAACTAGACAAAAGGACCTTCTCCTACTCTCTTTTGTTTCCTGGAATATCTTTGCAAAAATATCTGAAGCTCTCGACCCTGACCTTTCTAAGTGGCTTCAAACATCTGTTAAGTTCCTAGCAAAAAACAATGCAGACATGCTCCTGTTTTTCGTTTTCTACACCGCCTTATAATCTAGCTGTTTTTATTTATTTATTTATTTATTTTACATTTCCTTTTGATTGCCCTTTTGGTTGCCGTTTTATTTTAACTTTTTTTTTTTTTAATTGTACGCGTCTTTTATTATTGTTTATTGGGTTAGGGTTAGAAATTATAGCAAAGGTGTGTCTCAGTTTAACTTTTCCTTAATGGCAGCTGTGGCTGAGTGGTTAGAGCAGTCGTCCTCCAATGCAAGAGTTGGGGGTTTGAATCCACCAACAGTCACATGACGAAGTAGTCCTAGGCAAGAGATTGAACTCTTCAAAGCCTCCGATGTGTGTCCCATTGGTGTATGAATGGGATAAAACACTGATTAGTCTCTTTAGAATGATTTGTTCAATTAGCTTTGTAGAGATTTAGTAAAGTGCTGTATGAATGGGTAAGTGAGGGCACAGATTGTAATGTAATGTGCTTTGTGTGTCTTTATAAGATAGAAAGGTTCAAATTAGCTGCATTTCAAAAGCCGATTTGCAGCTGCAGTAGCGTGCATAGGGAGGACTCACTGTACATTTCTTCAAAATTTACCAAGATAACCACCTAAAAACTATTATTTGTTTGTTCGACATTATAGTAAAGGTGTGTCTCAACTGAACGTTTCCTTAATAAATGCACTTCAACGATCAAATCAGCTGCATTTCGCCTGGGCGGCGCGGCGAAATGCAGCTGATATGATGTTTGTTCTAGGAGTTCTGGAGCAAGACAAAGGTGGTTTGGTATGGCAAGTCAAGTATCTCATTAATAGCCACTTTTACCTATTAATGAGAAACTTTGCTTGCTATATTACGTACTTGAGCGCCCCTAACGGCTGAAAATAGTAGTGTTCTATATTTTCCACGTCAGAATGAATGAAATGATCAGATCTCAGCCAAAAATTGGTTTGTAAATATGGGGGAAAAAACATAAATAAGTTGCTTCGCTGTATAAGTCACAAGGCCTGCTAATGTATGCAAAAAGGTGCGGGTTATACAGCCAAAAATACAGTACCCAGAAATCTTATTGAGGTAATGCGACCAGAAGTCAACTAGTACAGGTAAAATATGATAAATATTCATTAAATTAGTACCAATGGTTTTTATCGTTAAACTATTTTGGTAACAGCTTCTGTTTTAAATGTACTTTCTAAATAAATTTGATGTGATTTCTACTCTGTAAAAAGTTTGTTTGAGCAGGAAGGGGGAAGAGCCCCTCCTCCCTCCCAATCATTGTCTCCACTGCGTTTCATTCACCCATTTCAGCTTAAATGAAACACTGGTATTTAAACACATATTTACGGTACACAGAAATATTTGTTTTAACTTTTATTTAAATATGTATTGGTCTTGACTGACTGACTGCTTTCAAAATAAATCTTGTGATTTCTCCGCTGAGCTCTCATGACAGGAGAGCAACCCCCTTCGGTTGTCTCCGTTAGGATGCATGCTTAAAATGAGATCCCTGTATGTAAACTCATATTTACCAGACACAGAAAGATGTCATACAGAAATAATTTCAAACCTTTTATGTACCAGACTTGACTGCTTTTGCGTCTCCAATGCCTGGCCATCAGCACGTTGATGCAAAGCTTATGGGCGGCAGCTTTGTTTCCTTCTTCAACAGCCAGATCGATCACTTTTAACTTGAAAGCTGCAACTTGTTTTTAATTATCGCTGAACAAATGAACAGGTCTGTGCATGAAGCGCAAAATATTTATTTATTTATTTAGTTTATTTATTTGTTTATAAAATTTGTTCATTTTAAAAATACAATACAAAACAATCCCATGAACGATAACATACAAAATGTAAAAAAATGAAAGGTAGCAGAAAGAAGAAAAAAAATCTTATTATATCTGCCTCTTTTTTCAAACAATTAGTTCAAACAAAATTAATCTTCAAGTAACAGAACAAAATGAATAACTTTTTCTGTTTTTTCTAACTCTAATACAATACACATTAAGCTACTTCATTTTTTATTTTTTTATTTTTTACAATTCAGTTTTGATCATTTTCTTTGTCTTTTAACAAAATGTATTTGGATATTTAAAGATAATGCATTATTCTGAGCCCTATACATAATTGATAAAATATTATAATCTACCAAATCATGGAACTTCAATAACTTAAGTTGATAAAATAATGTACTTGATGGATGACAGTAAAGCTTTCTGGTGATAATTCTTACAGCTCTTTTCTGTAATACATAAATAGCTTTGTAATTGTTTTACAAGCCTTCCCCCAAACATCAATACAATATAAGTGTAGAACAAAGATTGTGTTATACAACAAATACAGAGCTTTATCATTTAATAAGTCTCTGACTTTGTACAGTACTGCAATAGATTTAGCTATTTTTATTCTTACAGAATTTCTGTTGTTTCCATGTCAGTTTGTCGTCAATGATAACACCCAAAAACTTCACCTCACTCACTCTACAAATCTCAACACCCTTAATTTTAAATGAAACATCAACAGTTTTCTTTCTATTACTGAATATCATGTAATTAGTTTTATCTAGATTTAATGATAATTTATTCATTTTAAACCAAGTTTGTATTTTGACAAATTCTGTTTTCATCAACTCCAACATTTGTTCTATATCTTTACCCAAACAAAAAAAGTTGGTATCATCTGCAAAAAGTACACATTTAAGAAGTCCTGACACATTTACTAAGTCATTCACATATAAAATAAATAGCTTTGGTCCAAGTACAGAGCCTTGAGGTACTCCACATGTGATATTGCAGAGGTCAGATTTTACATAATGTATTTGTACAAACTGTTTCCTATCTTTCAAATAGCTAGATACCCACTGTAATGCTGGTCCTCTAATACCATATGTATTCAATTTTTCAAGGAGAATAGTGTGGTCAATAGTATCAAATGCTTTTTTTAAATCAACAAAAATACTAACACATTATTTTTTATTTATTTTATTTATTAATTTTATAAAAAATAAATACATAACAAACACATGTATCTTATAAGAAATTAAAAAATGAAATATAAAATGAAAGGCAGCAGAAAGAAGAAAAAATCTTATTATATCTGCCCCTTTTCAAAACAATCAATTCAAACAATAATTATCTATAAATCATGTGACTTGACAGCAGCAGTTTGTGTGAGGAGTGTTCTCCCATTCATTTTCAATGGGGAAATATGGCAACTTTGTTAGCAAAATACATCGCCATGGTAACTCTGATTGCTTAGAAAAGTAATAGCACACATCTCTGAGTCGGGCCGGTCGTTTTGATATAACTTTTGTGGGGGTTCACTTTGTGGTTCGGTCCGTATTAAAGTTGAAAAAGATAACTTTTTCTGGTGTAGAATAATAAGTGGGCAGTAACCAACTAGTTCCTGGATTTGGAGATTCATTACGTCTTTGTTCGCAAATTACGTTGCCACGGTAAGTCGAAATGCCAATAAAAGTAATAGCACACATCAGGGGGCCGAGCCAGTCGTTTTGATATAACTTTTGTGGGGGTAGACATTGTGGTTCGGGCCGCATTAACGCTCGACGACAATGTAGACACACGTTCGAGCACAATAACAATAGGTGGCTTCCATGCATTTACATGCAATGGCAGCCCCCAATAAGTAACAAAACAAAATGAATAACTCATTTCAATTTACCAATTCCAATACATTAAACTACCTCATATATGCATCAGGGTACCTCATATATATTTCTTCAACAATTCATTTTTGATCATTTTCTTAAACACAAACATTGACTTAGCTTTTTTTCACATCACACTCCAAGTCATTCCACAATCCAACTCCCTGGACTGAGGTAGACCGTTTTTGATTGACAGCAGTAGTTATTTGTTCTATTAATTCCACGAGAGCCATTGATGTAGTTTTTTGCTCTAAACCCATACTGACTGCTACTTAGAATATTGTGTTTAGCAATAAATTGATCTAGTCTGGTCACAAATAATTTTTTCTAGAATTTTTGAGAACTGTGGTAACAAGGATATTCATCAGCAGCAGCAGCAGCAGCTTTATTTATAAAGCGCTTTAACACAGCCACAGCCGAAACAAAGTGCTGAACATCAGTTACAAACAAGATAAAAGAAAGCATAAAAACAGAGCTACAAAGCTAACACACAGTGAACTAAAAACTCAGTTTAAAATACAATAAAATGACAAGTTAAACAGATGAAATCAATACCAATAAAAATTAAGTAAAATCCAGTATTATTATATTGGTCTATAATTGCTGAACACACATGTATCACCATTTTTAAAAAGAGGAACTACCTTAGCTACTTTCATATTATCTGGAAATATTCCTGTTGAAAATGATAAATTGCATATATATGTAAATGGCTCAATAACATGGCTCATTAAATCCTTTACAAACATCATATCCATGTCCACTCAGTCTTTTGATCTCTCGTCTGTAAGATTTTTTACTACATTCATTATTTCTTCTTTGTCAGTTCCATTAAGAAAAATACTGTTGGCACAACCTATGACTGAATGGCTCACATTATTATCTACTTTTGGTATTTTAGCTGCAAGGCTTGATCCAACATTCACAAAATATTGATTAAATCCATTTACAATTTCATTTTCATCATGAATTTCATCGTTGTCCTTTACAAAATATTGTGAAATACCCGTTTTTACTTTATGATTCTTCAGAACACTATTCATTACTCGCCATGTTGCCTTCATATCACTATTACTTTTATTTAATAAATCACTATAATATTCCTTCTTGTTTCCTTATAATCCCTACTAATTTATTTGTATACCGGTACTTATATTTCTCTTCTGCCTTTTGTGTTCTCAATTTCAAGAAGCATGAGTACAAATATTCTTTTTTTACAAGCATTTCTCAATCCTTTTGTCATCTGTGGTTGGTCAACAATATTTTTCTTTGTATAATTTTTTTGAACACAAATTCTTTCATACAGAGCTTCTAAGATATTCATAAACTCATCATATGATCTGTTCACATCATTAACATACACATCTTTCCAGTTTTGTTTATCTAGATCAGGGGTGTTCAGACTTTTTCAGCATGCGAGCTATTTTTGAAATGATCAAGTCAAAGTGATCTACCTACTATAAGGCCCCGTTTACACGAAAACCACCTGTGGAAACATTAGTGATTTTTCAATGTTTATTGGGGGTAATAAACAAAAAATAAGCTGGTTTACATGAAAAATGCTGTAGTTTTCATGTCAGTCGGGTTGCCAGATAAGAAATTATGAACTATAGTACAGTACTGTGGCTTTAAAATTATAGTATTTTGACTTAAACTGTTGTGTTTGCTGAGTAAAGATGTTCTAAGATTCAATTCAATTCAGTTTATTTATAGAGCGTCAATTCACAAAAGAAGTAATCTCAGGGCACTGAACAGACAATTATTTTTTTAATGTCATGCTGTGATCTACCAGTACTACCTCAGAGATCTACCAGTAGATCGCGTTCTACGTAATGAGCACCCCTGATCTAGATCCTCTTAATTTATCCAAAGCTTTTTTTAATGTGTTTACATGTATTATCATTTTCTTCGTTGTAACTACATTTGTGATGCTTTGATCATTTTTATAGATTGTGAAAACTGTTAAATGATCACTTAAGTCGGTTGTTAAAATACCACCTGTCACATCCCCATTTGTTATATTTGTGAAAATATTATCAATTTTTGTGGCACGATGAGTTGTAATTCTTGTTGGCTTTTATATCAATGGATACAGATTTTAACTATACATTGAATTTATAAATGTACTGATGTTATTTGAATCTGTTTTATTTCCCAGATCAATATTAAAGTCTCCACACAGAAAACTTTTTTATTACAACTCTTTTCCAATAGCTCCATGATTTTATCAGTGAATATTTTTACATTTGATCCTGGTGATCGATATACACAACTTATTATGTTTTTATCATTCTTGTTTATTATTTCTATTGTTATCATTTCCATAATATTATCTACAATTATTGACATTTCACTAATTAATATACATTTTATTTCATTATTAACAAATAGAGTGACTCCACCACCCCTTTTATTATTTCTGTTCATATGATATAGTTCATACCCTTCGATGTGAGCATTATTTGTGTTTACATCATTGAGCCATGTCTCTGACAGTGCTATTAAAGTAAAAGTTCTGTTTAATTGTATTAAGTATTCTGTTATTTTGGATATATTTTCATTTATACTTCTACTATTGAAATGAATAATAGAGAGACCTCCATTTGTCATATTGATGTCATTAAACTGCTCTTCATTATAAAATTCACAATCCTTTATTACAAGAAAAAAATTGTATCAATCACATCTTCAACATTATATATTTTAGCATCTGAGTCTTCGTATGTTGTCATATTTTAATGTATGTGTTTATTTGACTGTACCGTATTTTTCGGTGTATAGGTCGCACCTTTTTATGGTTTTTTTCAAGGCCTGCGACCTATACACCGGTGCGACCTATTTATGGATTTTTTTTTCATATTTTTAGACCAATTTTTGGCTGAGTTATGGCCCTTTTTCCCTGTTGCATAAAATGGTGCAGTACCAGTTTCGGCCACCAGGGGGCAGTGCAAGTGCAGTACCAGTTTCGGCCGCTATGATCGCTAAAGAGGCCTGTACCGGTATTCTGCTTTATTTACAGATTTATTTGGGTGTAGCGGTAACTGTCAAAGTGCATTCCAATCAGCTGCACCTCCAGATGCTGCATCTTTCAGCTCACAGTCAGCTGCACCTCCAGATGCTGCATCTTTCAGCTCACAGTCAGCTGCACCTCCAGATGCTGCATCTTTCAGCTCACAGTCAGCTGCACCTCCAGATGCTGCATCTTTCAGCTCACAGTCAGCTGCACCTCCAGATGCTGCATCTTTCAGCTCACAGTCAGCTCCACCTCCAGATGCTCCAGATGCTGCAGCTATCCTGCACTGGTTTCCACAGCAACTGCAACTCTGAGCAGATCACCTTCAGCTGCAACTGATTTGTCATTTATTAACAAAAATTAAAGTGAGACACAGTCTTACAAAAAAGGCAGCCAACAAACATTTTTTTAGGAGTCTGTAGTTTAATTTTAATGATGTTGGTGGTATTTACATTTTGAAATAAGCTGATTTGTAATAATTTATTAACAAATATCAAAGTGAGACACAGTTTTACAAAAAAGGCAGCCAACAAACATTTTTTTAGGAGTCTGTAGTTTAATTTTAATGATGTTGGTGGTATTTACATTTTGAAATAAGCTGATTTGTAATAATTTATTAACAAATATCAAAGTGAGACACAGTTTTACAAAAAAGGCAGCCAACAAACATTTTTTAGGAGTCTGTACCGGTAGTTTACCGGTAATTTTAATGATGTTGGTGGTATTTACATTTTGAAATAAGCTGATTTGTAATAATTTATTGACAAAAATTAAAGTGAGACACAGTCTTACAAAAATGGCAGCTAACAAATGTAGGTGCGACCTAGGTGCGACCTATACACCGGTGCGACCTATTTATGGATTTTTTTCAGCTTATTGATAAATATTAGACACTGCGACCTATACAACGGTGCGACCTATACAACGGAAAATACGGTATATCAATTTTGTTTACGAGTTGTTTCAATGATTTATAATTTGTCTTCTCCTGAGCTCATCTGTGTTTTTCCAGATCCTTCAGTTCTTTTATTATTTTAGCCTGAGACCTGTTATGTGTTTTGATCCAGATGTTTCCATTTCTTGTCCATGTTGATGCTATTTTTTTTCTGTTTTTTAACAACCTTGCTTCACGTGCAATATTTCCTCTTTTTTTTCATTAGATGTTCATTTATGTATACATTTATTCCCTTCAGTTTTTTTGCTTGCATTATTACATTGTTTCTTGACTTTCTACTAATGAACCTGATAACTATAGATGGTTTTCATTTTTCTGATTTATTGGGCAGGGTGTGTTAGATTGAAATGTCTTCATGTTCTATGTCAATGTCCTTGTCCTGTAAAAAAGTCACTACTTGCTCCTCCAGAGTTCGTAGTTCTTATATGGTAACGACATGGGATCACTCTGAAGAAATTAATGCACATTGGGGGATGGTCCTTGAGAATATACCTCATTGGTCATTCATGTTAGACTGCTGGTCACATGATGACAGTGTGTGGAGTTATGGTAGGGAATTTAAAACCCTGAGCAAGAATCGTACTTGGGGATACCTGAGGGCATTCACTCTGTGTCACAAACGCCTGCCCCCAAGAGCAGCGGGGTGCTGGGAGCTATGAGCGCCCAGCTCTGTCAAAGAAAAATGTTAGTCAGTGGCAAAAAGTTACAGAGAATTGGCAGGAAATCTCAAAATGAAATATTTATTTTATTTATTTAAATGTTATCCATTTTACAATAATGAAATAAAACAATTGACATATAAAAAGAAAAAAATATAAAATAAAAGATAGCAGATGAAGAAAGTAAATATAAAACTATAACTTGTGAAAATTATGAAAAAAATGCTTTTTTGTCTTCTTCTTTTGGCTTCTCCCTTCATCAGGGGGTCGCCACAGCGAACTAGTCCCACAAAGACTTGGCAATTGTTTTTTACACTGGATGCCCTTCCTGACACAACCACAGACCACCGAGCTACCACAGCTCTCTGTGTGGAGCAGAGTGCGTATATCTAGGGTTCCCGGGGAAGCAGATGGTGTGGGTTAAGGGTCTTGCTCAAGGGCCCAGAGTGGGGCAGATGAGGGTGGAGACAGGTGTGACTGCTTTACTTATCCCACCCACATTTTTTATGATGTCTGTACCGGGGCTTGAACCGGTGATCTTCCGATCACAAGCTCACCGTCTTAACCTCTGCGCCACCACTCCTATCAATAAAAAAAAAACATTAACTAGAAAATTTGCATTTCCTGTGGGAATGCTTATTGCTTAAGAATTTCAAGAAAGCAGCTGAATAGTATCTAAAAAATAAAAAAAAGAACAAGAAAGAAGCTTAAATTAGCAGGAGGACACAGAAAGAACACAGAAAGCGCACAAGTTTGCCCAATTACATTGAAAGAAGATGAAATGAGCACAAAAAAGTGTAAAGTATGTCAAGAATTCAGAAATAAGGAGAAAACAGCCGAAGAGTACTGTAGCTTAAAATAGCAGAAAGAAGCTTAGATTATCAGAAGGAAGCAGAACAAGCACAATTGTATCCAATTTAATGGACTTCCAGGCTGCTTCTGATCTAAATTGTATATGTGACAGTACCTTGTGTTTGGATTTGCTCTCAAGCTACCACTATACCAAATTTCAGCTGAATAGCTCTAAAAAGGCCTGAAATTGTATTTTTCCTTTTTAGCTAGGTTGGTCATCTTGGATTTTTGTTTTTATTTATTAACCTTTTTTTAACCAGGCAAATTCCATTGAGATCACAGATCTCTTGCAAGGGAGGCCTCGGCCTGAAGGCAACCTAACATGCACGTGTTTGGTGTGTGGGAAGAAGCCAGAGTACCCGTAGAAAACCCATGCAAGCACGAGAAGAACGTGTAAACTCTACACAGAAAGACCACAGGTCCAACCGGGGCTTGAGCCCAGGACCTTCTTGCTGTGAGGCAACAGTGCTAAACACTGAGTTGTCGTGTTGCCAAATTTGATTTGATGCCAGATTTGAATGGAGTATGTGATAGGGAATGTTCTCAACTATAACCTCACTAAATTTAAGCTCTATATGTGTAAAAGTGGCTCAGTTAAATCCATTCAAATGTAGCATTGGTGGCCATCTTGGATTTTTGATTTTCATGCAGCATTTGATGTGAAACATTATCAGCTATAATTACACCAAATTTCAGCTCAATATGACTAAAAATAGCTGATACTATTTTTCGTTTTTTGTTAAGGCAGCCATTTTGGGTTTTTGATTTTCAGTCAGTCTACTGTATTAGGGATTGTTTGCCAAATGTGTGCCCAATTAGGCTTGAAGAAGAAAAAATGAGCACAAAAAGGTGAAATTTATCTGAAAAAGGCAGAAATTTGTCTAAAACAGCTGAATAGCAGCTAAAACAAGCAGAAAAAAGCTTAAATTACTAGAAGGAAATTGGAAGAGCATATTTTTTCTGAATTAGGCTGAAAAAAGTTTAACTGATTGCAAAAATGTCGAATTAGCTAAAAAGCTGAAATTAGCATAAAACAGTTAAATGGTAACTGAAATAGCTGAAACTTGCAAAAATAAGCTAAAAGGAGAACAAGCTGAAATTAGCAGACATACGTTTGAAGAAGCACAACTTGAAGTTAGTTGAAATTAGCAAAAACATAGCTGAAATCAGCTGAATTTTTCAAGAAATTTGCACGAGGAAGCTGAAAGAAGCTTAACCTGAACAAAATGTGAAAGTAGCAGTAAGAAGTTGCCAACAGATCAAAAGATATGAAGAATGTAAAATGAGCTCAATTAATTTTCAATGGGGAAAAAATGGCAGAAAATGCTAAAAAATATCAAAAAGCTGAAGTTGCACCAATACCAAAAGTCATAGCATGATTGTCCTGAAGGTGCTGAACATTTTGTTGAAATAGCACAAAAACTGTGAAACGAGTTTGATGCCGAAAACATACGGAATAGGTAAAGTTGAAATAATAACTAGAGAATTTGCATTTCCTGCGAAAATGCAAGTGTGAATGTCTCTTGCTTACGAATGTCAAGAAAACAGTTGAAAAGTAGCTTAAAATAGCAGGAATTAGCTTCAAATATCAGAAGAAGGCAGAACGTGCACAATTGTTCCTAATGTAATGGACTGCCAGGCTGCTGCCAATATAAACTTTTGTTCTGACAGTACTTTGTGTTTGGGTTTGCTCTCAGCTACCACTAAACAAAATTTCAGCTAAATGGCTCTAAAAATGCTTGCGTTATTGTATTTTTTTCCTTTTCAGCTAATGTGGCCATCTTGGCTTTTTGATTTGGATGCAGTTTGTCATAGGGAATATTCTCAGCTATAACCTCACCAAATTTCAGCTCTGCATGTGTAAAAAGGGCTGAGATAAATCCATTCAAATGTAGTGTCGGTGGCCATCTTGGATTTTTGATTTTCATGCAGCATTTGATACGAAACATTGTCGGCTATAATTACACCAACTTTCAGCTAAATATGACTAAAATTGGCTGATTTACAATATTTTCCCCTTTTTTGCTAAGGCAGCCATCTTGCTGAATAGCTGTAAATATGGCAGAGTTATCACAGCTTTTCTATAAAACAGCTGAATAGTAGCTAAAGAAATGTAGAAAGAAGCTTAAATTTCTAATAGGAAATGGATGGAGCTTAATTGTGCCCAGGCCAAAATTAGCGCAATACAGTTGAAATTATCTGAAAAGGCTGCCATTTGCTAAAAACAGCTAAAGAGTAGCTAAAACAAGCAGATAGAAGCTTAAATCACTAGAAGGAAGTTGGGAGAGCATGTTTTTTGCTGAATTAGGTTGAAAAAAGTTTAAATAATTGTAAAAAATGTGGAATTAGCTTAAAAAGATTAAATTAACATCAGAACAGCTAAGTGCTAGCTGAAATAGCAGAAATAGCTTAAACCTGTGGAAAAAAAGCTGAAAGAAGCAGATCAAGCTGAAATTAACAGAAATAAGTTTGAATAAGCATAAAAATCTTGAAGTTAGCTGAATTAAGGTGAAAGAAGCACAAAACAGCTGAAAGGAACAGCTGAAATTAGCTGAACAAATTGACTTTTTTATTTTCATTCAGAGTATAAAGGCACTAGTATAGCTCTGCGTGCGGCCTAACGCCGCTCGACACCGTTCGAACGCAGAGGCACAAGCCTTTGAACGCGGGCGCGAGCGCGCCAAGCTCAAATTTTACGACCGCGTATGCAAGCGCGTTGTCTCATAATAAACCCGGCGCCGGACTGTTTTGTATGTGACACAAATGTATTAAATTCCCCATCTTCATCCCTGATCTGGACTTTTCTTTTGTTTTTTGCCAAACGTCAAGTGATCGCTTCCTCCTCTGTTGACTCCATGACTGAAATGATGAGAAATGAATGAATTTGTCACGAACGAATTAAACTCGAGTCCAACGTGGCTGCGCGAGGTTCTGTAGATTTCCTGGTGTTCTGGTGTGCTGGACCAGCGCTCCCTGTTTTTATTTGATTTTTTAGAACCATCAGCTACCTCAATTTGTTCCGTAGGTAAACGCTCTGCCCTGCATCTGATCAAATGACGTCAAGTATTTGGAGCGAAAACGCGAGCATAAACGCGAGAACAAACGCAGAGCTATACTGTGAACTGCCTGCGCACAGAACGCGCGCGTTGAGCGGCGTTCTGCAAAACGCAGAGCTATACTGGAGCCTTTAGGGATCGTTGTCATCTACCAATATGCAAAGTTTCAGCTGAATAGCTCTAAAATTGGTAGAGTTATCCTAGTTTTTCTATAAAACAGCTGAATAGTAGCTAAAGAAATACAGAAAGAAGCTTAAATTAGGAAGTGGAGGGAGCTTAATTGTCCCCACTAAGGCTGAAACGGGTATAAATTAGCATAATACAGTTGAAATTATCTGAGAAAAGCTGGAATTTGCTAAAAACAGCTGAATAGTAGCTCAGACAAGCAGAAAGAAGCTTAAATTACTAGAAGGAAGTCGAATCTATTAGGGATTTTTGTCAGCTAAAAATATGCCAAGTTGCAGCTGAATAGCTGTAAAAATTTGAGTTATCCCAGTTTTTCTATAAAACGGCTGAATAGTAGCTAAAGAAATGTAGAAAGAACCTTAAATTTCGTAAAGGAAATGGAAGGAGCTTAAGTGTGCCCACTAAGGCTGAAGTATGCGTAAATTAGCACAATGAAGTTGAAATTATCTGAAAAAAGCTGGAATTCCCTAAAAACTGCTGAATACAGTAGTAGCTAAAACTAGCAGTAAGAAGTGTAAGTTACTAGAAGGAAGTCAGGAGAGCATGTTTTTGCTGAATTAGGCTGATTTTTTTTTAATGATTGTAAAAAATGTAGAATTAGCTGAAAAAGATTAAATTAGCATAAAAACAGCTAAATGCTAGTAGAAATAGCAGAAATAGGCTGAAAGGAGCAGAACAAGCTGAAATTAGCATAAACAAGTTTGAACTAGATAATTTGCTTTTCCTGCGAAAATGCAGTGAATGCCTCTTGTTTACGAATGTCAAGAGGTTGTAAAATGAGCTCAATTAATTTTCAATGATAGCCAAAATGGCAGAAAAGGATGGTGTGGTCACACCGAACAGCGTTTCAACCTCCAAAAAGCTCGTCACGCACGCAAGTGGACGCACTTGGTTTCCAGACCTACTTGGACCAGAACGCCAGAACGCGAAACTGCTGCGGGGTGTGTGGGAGGAGCTTACCGGTATACAGAGTCCTGCGCACTCCGCCAGGCGAGGAGCTTTTTATTTCCGTCTCTGTGGAGCAGACTTGACTGGTCGTGAAGGACTTGTCGCGAACACACAGCTACAATGAGTTTCTCTTCCATAGTACACGACCTCGCGGGTCTTTTCTGTGTCCCACAAACAATACGTCACATAGTGCGCGCGCCCCCTCGTTTCCGCGTCACATAGGGACTCTCCCCCTCTCTTCTCCTCCTCTCTTCTCCCCCTCTCTTCTCCCCCCGACTCTCCCTGATTGGTTGACACACCAACCAATCAGGTAGAGTTGAGCGGCGTTTGAAAGTTTGAACCGCGAAATCTTCAGCATGTTGAATGCGCGGTTTGGAGGCTGAAGCCGGTTCACGTGCACGGAAAACGCTTTCCAGCACGCTCAACACGCACGCGACCTGACGCCAGACGCCAAGACGTGGCTGGAAGCGCGTCCCCCATTGACTTTACATGTAAACTGGACGCTCCTGCTGCTGAAACGCTGTTCGGTGTGATTACACCATAAAAGCTAAAGTTGCACCAATACCAAAAGTCATAGTAGTAATGTCCTGAAACAGGTGAACGTTTTGATACTTTGTATATGATTTGTTGAAATAGCACAAAAACTGTGGGAGTAGTTAGATGCCGAAAAACGTATGGAAGGAAAAGTTAATATCAATATATGCATTCACACAAATATAAACAGGATCACAATAGTGTGAATGCTTCTTAAGCATTCACACTATTAGACGCTCCTGCATATAAACCGCAGGGTACAAAGTGTGAGAAAAAGCAGCGGCTTGTACACCAGCAATTTTGGTAAATAGTAGATGAATAGTAAAAAAAAAAGCAGACACATGCTGAAAGAAGTTAGAATAAGCACAAAAATGTTGTAGTTAGTGGAAAGAATCTGAAAGGAGCACAAAACAGCTGAAAATACAGCTGAAATTAGCTGAACAAGTTTAAATTTGTACAAGGAAGCTGAGAGAAGTTGAACCAAAACAAAATGTGAAAGGAGCAGTAAAAGGTAGTAAACAGATCTAAAAATCTGAAGGATGTAAAATGAGCTCAAATCATTTTATTTGAGAAAACAATTGCAGAAAAAGCCAAATATTTCAAAAAGCTAAAGTTGCACCAATACCAAAGTCATAGCAGGATTGTCCTGAAAGAGTTGAACGTTTTGATTTATGATTTGTTGAAATAGCTTGAAAACTGCTGGATGAGAATCACGCCGAAAAATGTACAGAAGAAAAATGGATGACAGTACATTAGTGTGAAGGCTTCATTACAACTGTATTCACATACAATGAATTTTTGAATCCTAACAATGTAAAACAATAACATTTTAGTCTGGTTTAATATCACATAATCAGAACAAAGAAATGGTTCAATCTTTTTATACAGTGTATGTAAACATCTGGTTTCTACTTGTATACAGTGTTTTTGACTGACAGCAACACTATTATAACATTTAAAAATGGTGTCTTTGTTTGAATTAATTTATCAACTTTCTTTACAGGGAGAGTGCCTGAAGAGGGTTTTAAAGGTAAGTAAGTGTTTTTTATCCAAAGTTTTGTTTTCTACATTTCTTCATTTATCACTTCAAGTTTTGCTCAAGTGCTAAAAAGTTAAAAAGACTGGATTTTCAATGTGGATTAACAGGCAGATTTGTTTAAAACATAAAATGCAGAAAATTCATGCAGATTGCACTTCATATACATTTATTGTATTCATTTTTCTTGTTGAATGATGTTTCTGTCCTCCAGGCACAGGGCTTCTGGGACACTGAAAGAAGATTTGAAGCATCAAACTGAATAGATGGGACTTTTTGTTTGTTTTTGTTTTTAAAGAAAAGCTTGGATTTGATGTGTTTTTTATGTAAATAAGTTCTTTAATTTTTTATGTTTTGGTTAGGTTTTCTTTGATAAAACTTTAACTATATTGGACATCATCTGTTGTTTATTACATAAAAGTAGATATCTTTTGATATTTAAAGTCCTGACATTTTCTGAAGGACACTGTTGGCATCTCAGGCTGAGTAAAATAAAATAAAATCTAGCTGTTGCTCTGAAGTGTAACTCTAGCTTAATTCTGTCAAGAAAACAGACATCCATCTTTCTTTTAAATTATGCCCAAAGAAAAATCTAAGATGGTGTTTCATCTTCTCATAATGCGGAAGTTTTTTTGTTTGTTTGTTTGTTTGTTTGTTTTTGCTGCAGAATTCACAGGTTTGTTAAATAAAATTTTAAAAAGCATATGTAACATGTAATTATTACTGTGCCTAAATGTTAGAACCTTTAGTCAGATCGTCAGATCATTAGCTCAAGTATTTATATACTCTGTGTGGCACTTGGTAATACATGAGTACAATGAATATTTACACTCAGATGGTTCTGGGATTCACTAGTCCAGAGTTTGCATTTGGAATGATAAATAAGTTGTGCTTTTTGTTTTCTGTTATTTCTTATGAACAATAAAGATATTTTAAGGCACCCTGTCCTAATCTGGTCCATAAATTCACTTTATTTTGATTATTTCAGCCTAGCAAAGATCTGTATTTTAAACATTGTTAAAAAATTGTTTTAATAAAGACCACAGAAGAGCTGGTCTTGTTGGTCCATTTGACCTGTGACGCTGTCTGGTCTGAGACTTTCCTACACCATTCACATTACAGTATTCCTATCATTTTCAGATCTCTGACTATCTGGAGTCACTGAACCTTGTTAATGGATCTGGATCTGCCTCTCCCTGCAAATTGCACTGTTTTTGGGTTCTTAGTACAGTAATTGTATGAGCTATTTCTCCATTTCTGGTTAAATTTTGGAATTTAAATTGTTTAGTTTATCCTTATGTTTTTGTTGTTTGATTTATTATTATTTTTGTTTTAATTCCTTATTTAGAATAAGTTCTTTGATTAGGAATTCACTTAATTAGTTAATTAGTTTCAGTTGGGATGCGGGTGTTTCACGGTATAAATAGGTGGGTCTTAGGTAGCTTATTATGCATGTGGAAGGTCATAAGGTTTTTTACCAGTCACTTCAGTCAGTCAGTCTATCAGCCAGAGAACAGGCGCAGGAATCAGAAAAGGGGAATTAGAATCCTGTAGAGCCAGTAACCTTTTGCCTGAACGATGGAATAAAACAGCAAAAATCAACGTTCCTCTTTCCTTTTTTGAATTTTGATTTCTTTTTTGGGCTGCATAAACCAGAATCCATGGTGCACCACTCCAGAAGACAAATACTGTAGTCACTACATCAAGTAAAAAACCTCGACTTTGGATTATAAATCAACGAGTTCAAACACTGACAGCTGGAGGAAAGGGCCGCGCCCACAAACAACAAACACACGTCTTTATTCAACGAATAAACTTTATTCAAAACTTTTCAACTTTTCAACTTTTAAACTTTTCAACTTTATTCAAAGAATTGTGTGCAAAGAAATCGTAGAAAAAGAAATATTGTTGACCAACCTTGGATGACTAAAGGGTTGAGAAATGCTTGTAAAAAAAAAAATAACTTGTATTTATGTTTCTTAAAAACGAGAACACAACAAGCTGAAGAAAAATATAAAAAATATAAAAATAAATTGGTAATGATTATAAGAAGATGCAAGAAAGAATACTATAGTGATTTATTAAACAAGAGCAATGGTGACACTAAAACAACATGGCGAGTAATAAATGATGTTCTAAAAAGTCATAAAGCAAAAACGAACATTGCAAAATATTTTGTGAAAGATGACAAAGAAATACATGATGAGAATGATATCGTAAATGAATTTAATCAATATTTTGTAAATATTGGATCAAGCCTTGCAGCTAAAATACCAAAAGTAGATAATAAGGTGTGTCATTCAATTAAAAGTTGCACCAACAGTATTTTTCTTAGTGGAACTAACAAAGAGGAAATTATGAAAATGGTAAAAAATCTCTCAGACAAGAGATCAAAAGACTGGGTGGACATGGATATGATGTTCGTAAAGGAAATAATAAGTTATGTTATTGAACCGTTTACATATATATGCAATTTATCTTTTTCAACAGGAATATTTCCAGATAACATGAAAGTAGCAAAGGTAATTCCTCTTTTTAAAAATGGTGATAAATGTGTATTCAATAATTATAGGCCAATATCCTTATTACCACAGTTCTCAAAGATTCTAGAAAAACTATTTGTGTCCAGATTGGATCAATTTATTGATAAACAAAACATTTTAAGTAGCAGTCAATATGGGTTTAGAGAAAAAAACTCTACGTCAATGGCTCTCATGGATTTAATGGAACAAATAACTAATGCTGTCGATCATAAACAGTACTGTGTTAGTGTTTTTGTTGATCTAAAAAAAGCATTTGATACCATTGACCACACCATTCTCCTTGAAAAACTAAATAAATATGGTATTAGAGGACCAGCATTACAGTGGGTATCTAGCTATTTGAAGGACAGGAAACAGTTTGTGCAAATAAATGATGTTAGATCTGACCTCCGTGATATCACTTGTGGAGTTCCTCAGGGTTCTGTGCTTGGACCAAAGTTGTTTATTTTATATGTGAATGACTTGGTAAATGTGTCAGCACTACTTAAATGTGTTCTTTTTGCCGATGACACCACTTTTTTCAGTTCGGGTAATGACATAAAACAGATTTTGGATATGATGAAAACAGAATTTATAAAAATACAAACTTGGTTTAAATTAAACAAATTATCTTTGAATTTAGATAAAACTAACTACATGATTTTCAGTAACAAAAAGGGAATTGTTGATGACGATCCATTTGAAATTGAAGATGTTGTGATCTGTAAAGTGAGTGAAGTGAAGTTTCTGGGTGTTATCATTGATGACAAACTGACATGGAAACATCATGTAAATTCTATTAAAAAAAACTAGCTAGAGCAATTGCAGTACTGTATAAAGTCAGGGATTTTTTAATTGATAAAGCTTTACATATGTTGTATAACACAATCATTGCTCCACATTTAATCTATTGTATTGAGGTTTGGGGAAAAGCATGCAAAACTATTACAAAGCCTGTTTTTATTTTACAAAAGAGAGCTGTAAGAGTAATCACCAGAAAACATTTCACTCACCCTTCAAACACCTTGTTTATTCAACTAAACTTATTGAAATTCCAGGAATTGGTAGAATATAGTATTTTATCAATTATGTATAGGGCTCATAATAACACATTACCTTTAAATATCCAAAGAAATTTTATAAAAAGACAAAGTTATTACAATCTCAAAGGGACAGAGATATTCATCAAACCACAATTCAGAACCAGCTTAAAAGGACGGTCTACCTCAATTCAGGGAATTCGATTGTGGAATGCTCTGGAGAGTGATGTTAAAAATGAAAAATCAATGTATACATTTAAGAAAAAGGTCAAAAAGGACTTGCTCAAAAACTATATATGATGTAATCTTGCGTGTTTGTGTATTACAATTATGTTGTACTTATGATGTACGGTACGTTTGTGTATTACAGTTAGAAAAATTAAGTAGAGTTATTCATTTTATGAAGCAGTTTGTGTATTACAGTTAGAAAAATTAAGTAGAATTATTCATTTTTGTGATGAATTTGTGTATTACAATTAGGAAAATTAAGTAGAATTATTCATTTTGTGAACATCTTGATGTTGTGCCATCTTTTAGTTTGTGTATTTCAATTAGAAAAATTAAGTAGAATTAAGTAGAATTATTCATTTTATGATCTAGTTTGTGTATTACAGTTAGGAAAATTAATTAAAAAAAAAAAAAAAAAATAGGAAAATTAAATAAAATTATAAAAAAATAAAAAAATAAAAAAAAAATAAAAAAATTAGAATTAGAAAATTAATTAGAATTATGGGTGATGTAGTTTGTGTATTACAGTTAGAAATATTAAGTAGAATTATTCATTTTGTGATCTAGTTTATGTTTTACAGTCAGGAAAATTAAGTAGAATTATTCATTTTGTGATGTAGTTTGTGTATTACAGTTAGGAAAATAGGTAGAACTATTCATTCTGTGATGTTGCTTGAAAGTTATCATTGGTTGAACAAACTGTGAAATAGGGGCAGATATAATAAGATTTCATCTTCTTTCTGCTCCCTTCATTTTATCCTACTTGTAATCTTGTATCTGATGAAACTGTCTTGTATTGTTCTTTTAAAATGAATGAATAAACATCAAATCAAATCAAATCAAACGACATGGGTATGTACGATGATTGCTAATGCTGTAAAGGAAAACGGCCATACAAAAGGACTTTGATGATAACGATCAACGTTACAGTTAAAGTCTGTCGTCTTGAAGATTAATCAAAGACTGCGCTAAAGCGATGCACCTTTACACACCACCAGTGGGTCTAAAAATAAACAGGAAGTAAAAGACGACAAAACCACAAGCAGTTTAAAGAATTTTTTGCCTAAATGTCTGATACATCGAAAGCACATTTGGCCAAGAGTGACTTGGAGGTTTCTTCCAAACGAACTATTAAACTGACTGAGAATTGCTTGATGTTAAAGTGGCACTCAACAGGTTGAGACGGTAACTCCTCCCCCGAAGTCGATTCAATATCTCCTTCAAAATGGGCGTGTCGAGAGTCAAGCAGGGGAGGAGGTTGGGGGTTGTCCTGCGTTCACGCCCCCTCTAGTGGTAAACTCCCACCCCTCCCCAAGGTTAGATTTCAAAATGGCGGATAGTCGCGTTTTCAGTAAGTAAATACCTAAACTTTTACCAAAATAACTGTTGTAAAATGTTGTTGCGTGTATTTAATCACACACACACAGCTATGCTTCTGAACACACAACACATTAAAAACCTGTGTTTAGTTGCATGGCATGCGGTGTACGGCTGTGTTTTTGTCTTTGTTTGGATCACAACAGTGTTGTAGACCAGCGGCAGTGACTTTAATTCGCCACATCTTATTACTTAGCACATTACAAAAGTAACGTTTCATAATAGATTTTATTTTAAAATATTGATTTCATCTACCCTCGTTTTGTTTGACGCTTTGGCTTATTTTTGTTATGCAACCTAGAACTAAACACACGTTGTTTTTTGAATTGACTATAAATGAGCATTAAACAGTGGTAAAATATTTTATTTGGTTTCCAAAGATCCGTGTTCAGAAACATTCTATAAGCTTGTATGATAAATATTTGTTAGGACGTGTACACAGTATTTAGCTATGTGTCAGCTAATCAAAACTGAGCACAGCTGGTAAGATTTATGAGAAATAATGTTTTTTTAATGCAAACCAAACCAATTGCAATGAATTTAACAATATAGTGTATCCTTTAAAATGTTTGTTTTTTTCAGAGAACTGTGATGACTCAAGCACCCAGCAGCCACACAGAGTAATTGCAGCAAGGATTACTTTAACCAAGATGATCCTGTTGATGATGCAGAGAGTCTCGGCCAGAGCTGCTTCATCTCCTGAGACCTGCATCCACGACAATGTTGGGTGCTACAGCTAAGACCCTAGTGTTTGCTTTCTGGCTGGCAGGTGGAGCATCCTGCAGGTGGTCTCGAGTGTTTGGGACTGCTCGTTCTGCTGTCCACTGCGTCCATCCAGAGGAGCTGGAGGTGGTGTCCCGTGTGTTTGCAGGGTTGATACAACACAGAACTTTTTGTTGTTTTGAATTAACTTACTGTTAATAAAATGAATCATAAACAACTAGGTTTTGTAATCAATTTGTTTATTTAATTTGTTTTTTCGCCTCATGCATGAGGACAAACCAGGGACACGTTGCAGCAGTGCACTTCCCACTCACTCCATCCCGACCCTGGATATTTGCAGTCCTGAACAGAGGAAAGATCAAAAGTTTAATCTGAGTAAATGTAACATTTTGTAGGGATATAATACTACCGGTAGTCAGTTTTGCTGACTGTACAAATATTTCAGATGAAAGCTTTGAGTAGATTTTATCTGACACAAACTTATCAATATTCACGAGTTCTCTCTTTTTAGATTAATATCAATAATTCTGTGGCTAGACCAGATGTAATTCACAGGAAACGTTAAACTTATGTTGGTACAGCAGGACTGGACCATTTATTTAACAGAATCATTAAATTACATCACACCTTATGTACATGATTGGTTGATAATTTTTCCTATAATTACCTTCAGCATGAGTATACGTGTCCGTAACGTCATAGGAACAACAGAACACAAGTTATGGGTGTTATTAACTTATATCTCTGCTGGCACAATAACTTAAAGTTTAGTTCCTTAAAATACGAGAGTTTCAGAGTAGGAAAATGGAGGATTAAAGAGAAGATGGAGGGTGAGGAGAGGCATTATCTTGATGTATTTTAACCAGAAACATGGCAGTTTCTCGGTGGCTTCCGCTCGACTCGGTCGAATGGACATCAGGGTGTCCGCGGGGTCTTGAAAGTTATTAAAAGTTGATAAATCAATTTAGGGAAAATTAAGGGTCTTGAAAAGTATTAAAAAGTCTTGAAAGCGATTTGATGAGGTATTTTTTTTGCTGTTATTCTAGCTTTAAATAATTTGACAGCAAAAAGTATGTATGACTAATATTTGTTTTCCTCACCGCGGAGGATTCGGAAACTGCTTCGCACAAATTTAGAGTGTCAGGTTACAACAGCCTTTACGGCTAGGCCTATCTTGTGCGCATGCGCGGCTGCTTTATCTCCAAGTTGAGTCTGTGTGTTCGAGTAAGTTGCCGCGAGACCGTGAGAACAATGGGTAAATGCAAGTTTTCTGACTCCTGGTTGGAGATGCCTGATTTTCAAGAATGGCTGAGGCCTGTCGCCGAGAATAACCGCGAGGCTTATTGTACATTTTGTAAAAAAAAAAAGATGAGCGTAGCCTCGATGGGCATAAACGCTGAAGCTGAGTTAGAAGAGCTGAAAAAAAGAGAAAAGTTCTACAAGAGTTGTGCGATTCTCTGCAAAAAGATCCAGATCAGTCTGGCAAAGCAGGCAGAGGGAAAGTCAGGTTCTTTAATGGCCCAACTGATCACCAGGTCCAATGTCTTGAGAAGGAGACGTAAAGAAAAACTCAGTGAGCTGGTGCAAACTGAAGAGTTGCTGGACTGCAAAGCAACTGAACTGAGGCACATGTAATGATTACTGTTTATTTCTTATTCGCCATTGTTCAACCAAGTTACTTTAAAATAGCTACGAGTCTTGTTGTAACCTAAGCTGTATTTTCTTAAACCTATCGTCAGAGAGAGAGAGAATTTATTGTCATTTGCACCGCATGTAGTACATGTGTTGAAAACGAGATTATGTACACAGGGTCCCAGTTACATCCAACAACAAATGCAAGAGAAAAACAATAATAACATCTAGGATTAACTAAGAGAGACATCACATCAGCTAGTAATACACTAAGCCCTAATGTAGTAGAAAAACATCATTATAAACAGCAGCACGAACATGAGCAGATGGTCACAGATGAACGCAGCAACAAGAAACAGATCAGTATCAGTATGATGTGACATTTTGCAGTGTTTATTCTTATTATTTATTTATTCATGAGTCTGACAGCCTCAGGGTAGAAGCTGTTTGCTATCGTGGTTCAGTTTCTTCTTTTGAACTTTTTTATTTCCACTGTATCTCAGTTCTGTTGTAGGTTTGAGATTCACAGATTTAATTGAAAACAACAGCAGTTTTGTAAATCAAAGATTTGTTGCTTAATAAAACAAAGTGACGATAAGGTCTTGAATTTATATTGGAAGGTCTTTAAAAAGTCTTGAAAAGGGATTGAAATTAACTTCATTATTCCTGCATATACCCTGTCGACGTTTTACCTGTGCGAAGATTCTTGGTCTCTGCTTCGGTAAACTTGTCCCAACCTCACGTGCACGAACTGTCCGTTTGTGCTACGGTTTACAGGTGACCGGCGTCCATTTTTGCAACGGCTCACTCACAAGACGGCTTCCACCTCACCGAAGTAACGACCTCAGTTCCGGTTTGGCTTTTCAAGATAAAAGCTTCCTTGAAGGAATTTATTCAGATGGAGCTTTCCAGCTCTTGAAGATGACTTATAACTTGGCATGTTATGTCTTTAACTGAATGACGTGTCCTTAGCGCGTGACTGGCGTTCATTCAGCTCTTTGGGGAACCTCATGGCGTGAGGTCCACAGCAGACTCCCAGTTTCAGCAACAGCTTAGAACTTAAGAAAGGATCTGTGATCAGACTTGTTCTTCCCCGATTGGTCCAAACAAACCAGTGGATGAAGGTCACTCGGATAGGAGAAGATCAGTTTTTTAGAACAGAGAAGAAGTTGTTTAGAATGAAGAGAGAGAAACAGATTAGGTTGGAGCCAGCTTTATAAAACAACTGATTAAAACTGTGTTCTAACTTCTAACAAAACTGAGGAGTTCAGTCTGACATATTAATTCACTTTCACCATTTGATTCATCATATGAAGAAGTGATCAACATTTTGAAATAGCATTAGATTTCCAATTTGAATTAAACAGTTTGAATTAACCAGTCTTTGACTATCAAACATGCTTATACAAGTAACACAAGGTTATTCATTAACACAAAAATAGAGGGATAAGAGAGTCTCTTATGACTTATTGTGTTTTGATTCAAAATAATGTAATAAAATAGTGTCCACTTGTCTCCTTGAGAGCTTCAGGAGCAGTGTACCACTCAGAGTTTCAGAGAGATGTGAAAAGGTGCAAACCCAGGTCAGAGATGAGGGGTCTATCTCACTACAGTCCCCCCTTTTGGAAGTCATCGCCTGTCCATGGGGATGAGTTCCAACACGAAAGGATACCACCGAATGTCTCTGATCTTGATGTAATCCAGCAAGTGGAAAGAATCAAAATTATAATCCCATAATGTTTTTGGAAATTCCATACTGTTCGTAGGTAATCCCATAGCGGAAAGCTTTTAATCCTTTGGAAAACAAAGTCTTATAATCCACAGCGGTAATTCCACAGCGGTAATTCCATATCGGTTAGAGTTGTTGATTTCATCAGCAACAATGTTTTTGTAATCAGCATGTAGAGGGGGTCCCTCGATTGACGCAGAGGAGGCGACCCTTGGATGAAGGTTGAAGACCAGCGTTGGAGTAGCAGGTCCCCACATCGAAGGTCGTAGCCTGGTTGGCTTCCAGTCCGTGCCACTCTGGTTCTATGTGTCGTGCATTTATGTGGTTTTAGGTGGGCTTATGATTGGGATTTTACATTAGCCTTACCTATATGCACCTGGTATGTAAGCTATCATGGTTTAGATCAGCTATAACTACCAATTAAGGGGTGGATCAATGCATCAAAAGTTAAATATAGGGATCTACTTCTATAGACGGTTCAGGAGGGCTTCTGTAACGAAGGCCTCTTCCAAACTATTCCTCCATTCGTAACTTAGTTTTAGTTAAACTAAAATAGAAAAGAAAATATAGTTTGGTCTAAATGTTTGTTGTCCTTTTAGACAATGTAGGTTTTGGTATTCCCTATAAATTTTGAAGTCTATGGCGAGACTCATCAAAATGAATAGATGATCTAGAATAGAATCGATCGAATCGGTTCAAATTAGAAATTGTGAGACCAGTGTAGTTTATGGTACCTAAAGTAGCTTTAAACTACATTGACTCTTCATTGACTAAGGTTTAACAAATGAAAACGGCATGTTGGCATAGTTAAATCCATTGAAGTCTTTAACTTATCATTAATAAAAACCTCTTTTGGCTGAGAGTGTTCAGAAAACAATACCAAGTTTCAATAACAATAAAAGTAGCAATTAAGCAACTAAAAAACAACGTTTTACTGCTTCAACTCACTCCTGTCGTCAGATTCCAACATGTACCACACAATAAAAACAGGTCTTAGCTTTATAACCGATGTCAATTAAATCCCGCAGATTTAAACAGTTGTTAAGGTTAGTTTTTTGTTGTGGGTTTTAGGCTTAGCGTTTCTAAGCTCTAGTTGGAACGGTTTCTTTTCGCAACTAATATAGTTTAAACCGTTTAGTTTATTTGCTATCGTGCACTTGGACGACCTTATTTACCCATGAAGTCTGTGAGTTTGCGAGATCTTTGTTGTTTGTGGGGTTATTGAAATCTTTGTCTTTGTCTTGGGCATGACCTAACATCACCCCCCTGAGGTCATGGGGGACCACGAACACAGGTGAGGACATCCGTCCATGGGCACAAGTTAGGATGCCATTGTTTAGTTTAAGCTGTTTGCGCAGCTGAAAGTAGACAGTACATATGAACCTTATAGGTTTTGGCCAACGTATCTTCTTACGTTTACCTCTTTCTGTGTAATTCAGGTGTGTCACAACCGTTGGCGTAGTCGCAGGTGTGTCTGATTGTTCAGAATGCGACGGGTCACTGTCGTTGTTGAGTGTGTTTTCCCACTTCTTGACTGAAGAGGGGCTCTTTGCGTCTGTAGAAACAATGTCATTTCTGATTAGTTCTAGACTCAAATCCTCTTGAACCAAGGTTTCATCGAAAGCTTGGCTGATTGCCGATTTATCTGTCCCAGAGGACAGTACAGCGTCTTCGGTGTGGGATCCGTGGATCTCCACACCTTCTTCTACCTGTGGTAGGTAATGTTCAGTGAGTGCTGAATGTTTCAGCTTGCAGAGGAGGTTCTCATGTCGGGCCAGGGTTGGGTCCAATTGTTGGATCTCTTCTGCCTCACCTGTATTTGAAGGTTCACTTACCAGGCTTGTGCTCTCGGTTTGGGAGTCATCCATGCCTTCCGCAGTACCATCTGTTAGACAGACCGTGTCATGACCTTCAGGATCTTGTTGACTGTTAGCATTTTGTTTGTCAGCATCTTTATTGTCAACATCTGTGGCATCTGTGTCGATGTTATTAATGTTAACTGTATGCTCTGAGTTTTTGTGAAAGATAGTGCTGCACAGTGCTCCAGGTTGGTCAATGTTGAGAGTGTCATTATTAGGGTTGGGCATCGAGAATCGTTCGGAACCGGGACTAACTGTCCGGTTTTCCCGGAATCGTTCAAAATATTAATTTGCGATTCCTATGTTCGATGCTAGTTAGCCGACCGGAAGTAGCCGCCGCCGAAAACCAACGAAGAAGAATCCACCGGAAGTGTGCATTCCGCGACCGAAAGCGTACTAATTAATAAAATGACCAGTCAGGTCAGTGCAGCACTTGCAATAATTTTATATCATGCAAAGGAGGGTGGAGAAGTAAAATAGTGTCCCGTCTTTGACGCGCTCCACCGGATTATTTTCGCTTCGTATCCGACCGGAAGTACAGAGTGGTCCGTCTGCAAAACGCTCCGCCGAACTTTTCGCTAATCGCTACCTCTTTGGCTCCATCAGGTAAATAAATAAACTATAAACTACATCTCATACGAACATTAAGGCAGATAACAAGTTATACTCCGCTTAAAGCGGTAAGTCAGCTCAAATACAAACACGATGCTAACGTTAGCTTGTATTTTTTCTTAGACAAACGACCTGAAATGGCTTCACAGTGTTCACCAGTGTCCAAGGTAAAAACGTCAGTGTAACTGAATTAAGAGTGCCACAGAACAGTTACAGCATATGTTGTGAAAAGGTTGCATCCCTTTTCAGATGTGGATTCAACCATGGATTGCACTTACATTGCACTCAAATCCAACACTTATTAACATTCTTAATCCATTTAAAGTTCTCTGTGTCTTTTAAAATGTTTTAATGTCTCTAGTTTTCATTATTATATAATTTCTGTTTATGTTCTCTTTCATTCCATTATGAGTGAATGTCACAGTTTGAAGAATTATTGAATAGGTTAGTTAGGCAATAACAACAGAGCTAATAATTGTACACATTCTCAGTCTTAAAAATGATTTAATAATCTCTTTTTACTGATAATACTGATAAACCTGTTGTTTGTTTAGGAACTTCCTGCAGTCTGTCCAGAAAGTCTCCACTGGAGGAGCGTTTTGCTGAGGAAGAGGCACAACATAATGTCACAGCTCCATGTCCATGAAGAAACAAATGGAGAGAGGGCTGCAGATACCAGGACATCCCACCAGCCGTTCTGTCTGAGGATCCTGCTGCTGGTGGTGGAACCAGGTTAGCCCATCAGTGGGAGCTCAGTAACATGACTGCAGCATCAGACACTGGACAATATTATATGTATAATAATAATAATATATGTTGGTGAGTCCTCCATGTTACCATACCATTTTATTTTATTTATAAAGCACTTTCAACAGGAACAAGTCCACACCAAAGTGCTTCATGTTTGCTCTAATCTGCCCTGTGAGAAATTCATAGTAAATGTAACAAAAAGGAAAAAGTTCATAGCATTAAATTCAAACAGAAGTTCAAATTATTTCATCCTGAAATAACTCTGGCTAACTACTGTAGCTTTTTTATAACATGGAGTTAAACTCAATGTAGTCTCCTCAGATAAATAGTGTTACCATTATTTTTATATTAAAGTTTCTGTTAACTTATTATTTTTATATTTGATTGTTTCTGTTCAGTGCCCTGAGACAACTTCTGTTGTGACTTGGAGCTATACAGTATAAATAAACTGAACTGAATTGAATTGACACGTCTTTTTGTAACCCCGCCTACAAAAAGAATCGGAACCGAGAATCGAAAAGAATCGGAATCGAAACGAAGAATCGGAATCGGAACCGGAATCGCTCAAATTCAAACGATGCCCAACCCTAGTCATTATCAATGACACCACCACTCATTGTATCAGGTTGGTCAAGCATTGTAACATTCAAATCTACTAACAAACTACTTACTTCCTCTGTCTCTTCTGAGCATAGAGGTGTTGGGCCATTGTTCTGGGACATTTGTGACTCTTTGCATGTCTCAAACTGTTTTGTTCGAGGTGCGGGAGGTGCAGTTCCGAGGCTCGGGGGTTTCTGTTGGGACCACGCATTGTTACATGAGTATAGGTCCTCATACTTCAATTTCTTTTGAAGTTCACCCATCGGTAGACCTTGGTTTTCACCCACCTGGTTCGATCTGAACCATTTTGGGTCTCTTAAAGAGTGGACACCTACCTTTCGTTGTTCATCGCTTGTCTCAGACTTTTCAATCTGAGATGCTTTAGGAACGGGCTCCCTTTAAACCATTGTGAGTCACTGTTCCAGCTAGCACCAACATTTCGTTGTTTGTCAGTTTGAAAATCTTGTTTATTCTTGCTTGCATTATCCAACTCTTCTAACAACCGACGTATGTTCTCCCTCTCTTCTGAGGTCAGAGGGCCTTTGATACGACAGTGTTTATTCTCGCTTTCTATAGGAGAGAGAACCTCTTCTATTTTTAGCGACTGGGATACGACCTTTTGACCTGGGCACACCTCTGAGTGTTTTGCTTTGCATGTGAGCCTCAAAAACCTTTACAGCACACAGTTTTATTGCTTTTTGTCCAAACTGACGTAACTCAAGGCCTTTTTGGAGAAGTTCTCCATTGTTTTTTGATGTCGCGGTCATCCGAGTTCATAAGAGTTCACACACTCTGCGTTGTTCATAAAAAACACTAGATTTTTAGCATTAAACACAACTACAACACAAACTAACGTTGATCAGTAACAGATAAAAACGCCACGACCTTATGCGGGGCCACAACGAAGCAAAGCTGCAGGCCGCAAACACAGCACATGAAGAAACGCGTCATATACTCAAAAGATAAATTATGGAATAGAAAGGTGTAAAATGGTACTCGCCTCCAAACGGATTGTACCCTGATGGTGTAAGGGTGGGTGGACAATGAACATCAGTTTGAAGAGCTTTCATGGAACATCGTAGCTCTTCTATGCTAATGCTATGTTGCTAATCTCTGATCCAACTCTGCCCTGAGCTTTGCAGGGGAAGTGACCTTCTCGGGGGCATGGCTCCACTTTTATATTCAGGGAGGAGATGATGTGACGTCAGTGGCGGATCTACCATTCAGGCGAACGAGGCCGGGGCCTGGGGCCGCCAATGAGCAGGGGCCGCCAATGAGCAGGGGCCGCCAATAAGCAGGGACCCCAGCCGTCACCTACATCCTTAACATTGCTCCTGCTTGTTAATGTACGTTTAACATAAAAATAATTATAGTTACGATGAAAACTATCTTTAAAAACGCAACAGAAAAAACGGTTGAGTTCTGTACCCCCCTACTAAAATGGACTATTCCGTCATGCGTCATGACGTCACCCACTAATCCAGGAAGTACTGTATGCTCGCTGCTGTTTTGTGTGAGAAGGAAGCGGGAGACAGGAGACAGAAAAGCGGAGCTGAAAAACGTAAAAAGCGTCAAAAAACAATAACGTATGTTTCTTCACTACCGAAAGTGACAACCTTTTTTAATGGGTCGAATTCTAAAACTTCATCAACTGCTAATGACGGTCACGAGCGAGCGGCAGCGGCCCATTTAAAAGTGTGGCGGAACCGCCGCCGGTGTTCTGTGAAGATTGCATGGGACACCGGACATCAGGATCCAGGAGGAAGTCAATGGCGCCGAGGCAGTGACTCAAGAGATGAAGATAAAGTATTTACAGCAAGATGAGGTACG
>JBBPBX010013519.1:41972-52268 GCA_038048925.1 Garcialebias charrua
ATGGACAGGCGATGACTTCCAAAAGGGGGGACTGTAGTGAGATAGACCCCTCATCTCTGACCTGGTTTGCACCTTTTCACATCTCTCTGAAACTCTGAGTGGTACACTGCTCCTGAGGCTCTCAAGGAGACAAGTGGACACTATTTTATTACATTATTTTGAATCAAAACACAATAAGTCATAAGAGACTCTCTTATTCCTCTATTTTGTGTTAATGAATAACCTTGTGTTAAGTAAGCATTATTGAATTCAATGTTTGATAGTTAAAGACTGTTTAATTCAAACTGTTTAATTCAAGTTGGAAATCCAATGTTATTTCAAAATGATGGTCACTTCTTCATATGATGAATCAAATGGTGAAAGTGAATTAATATGTCAGACTGAACTCCTCAGTTTGTTAGAAGTTAGAACACAGTTTTAATCAGTTGTTTTATGAAGGTGGCTCCAGTCAACCTGTTTCTCTCTCTTTATTCTAAACAACTTTTTCTCTGTTCTAAAAAACGGATATCCGAGTGACCTTCATCCCCTGGTTCGTTTGAACCAATCGCAGAAGAACAAGTCATTGATCACAGATCCTTTCTAAAAGTTCTAAGCTAAGCTGGAACTGACAGAGTCGATGGAGTACCTCAAGCCATGAGGTTCCCCAAAGAGCTGAATGAACACAAGTCACACGCTAAGGACACGTCATTCAGTTAAAAGATTTATAACATGCCTGTTATAAATCTATTTCAAGCTGTGAAAAGCTTCACTTTATTGACATTCCTTTAAGGAATGTCTTATCTTGGAAACAACACCAGGAGCTGCCGTTACTTCGGTTCGAGTCTTGGCACACGTCTGGAGACGCTGAGAACGGTAAACGAACTGGCCAGTTGGACCAACTGGGGATTGACCATCTTCACGAGGTAACAAAGTCGTCATATGCTTTACCAAGGGTACCAACGTGTAGCCGAGATCGGCCGGAGAGCTGCCATGTTTCTGGTTAAAACACGTCAAGATAATACCTCTCCTCATCCTCCATTTTCTCTTCACTGAAACTTTCTTACTTTAAGTAACTAAACTTTAAGTTATTGTGCCAGCAGAGATATAAGTTATTAACACCCATAACTTGTGTTCTGTTGTTCCTATGAAGTTACGGACGCTTATACTCTTGCTAAAGTTAATTATAGGAAAAATGATCAACCAATCATGTACATATGTTGTGGTGCAATTTATAATTATGTTAAATAAATGGTCCAGTCCTTCTGTACCAACATAGTTTAATGTTTCCTGTGAATTACATCTGGTCTAATCACCTCCAAGGTATAGAATTATTGATATTAATCTAAAAAGAGAGAACTCGTGAATATTGATGATAAGTTTGTGTCAGATAAAATCTACTCAAACCTTTCATCTGGAATATTGTACAGTCAGTAAAACTTGTCTAGTATTATATCCCTACACAAGTGACGTTGGAACGTGTACGAAAGGGAGCTCTCTCCCTAATATTAATAGCCCCCAGGTGGCCTCAGAAACCATGGTTCCCAGAAATAATTTCATTGCTGTCGGGGACACCGTGGCAGCTGCCCCCCCCCACAGGGACCTGCTGACTCAAGCCCACGGGCAGCTTCTCCATCCACGTCCAAAAGTGTGGCAACTCACAGCTTGGCCACTGAAAAGAACAGGCCTCGGGCCTCCCCAGTAATCTTATTAACACAATACAAGGAGCGAGAGCTGGGTCAACTCAGACTCTCTACGCTTGTAAATGGCGTATTTTTGAGGCCTGGTGTCTGGAGAGGAATATTGTTTCATATTCCTGTAACCTAGTCCAGATTCTCACATTTTTACAGGACCTGCTGGAAATAGGTCGCTCCTTTTCTACCATTAAGGTGTTTTTGTCAGCCATTTTGGTGTGCCACAAAGGCTGAGGGGGAAAAACACCCAGTGCCCACCCTCTCACGATACGTTTCATGAAGGGTGTATTGAGGAAAAGGCCTCCCAGCAGGACTCTGGCCCCAATGTGGGACCTTCAGTTAGTCCTGGATACCTTGTGTGGGCCTCCGTTTGAGCCCCTCAGCAGCATTGAAATAGACTTGTTGTCTTATGAAACTGCGTTGCTTCTGGCTCTCTGCTCAGCTAAACATGTGGGTGACCTCCACGCTCTGTCTGTACACCGAATGTGTACAAGGTTTGCCCCTGATGGGTCAAAGGTCACTCTGCGTCCTAACCCTGCATACCTGCCAAATGTGCCAACTCTTAACCCCAGGAGTTTGGACTTTGAGCTCTCTGAGTTTCCTCCACACCCTGTCCTCACTGAGGAGCAGAGGAAGTTGAGATCACTCTGCCCTGTCAGGGCCTTGAGTGTTTACATCCACAGAACTGTCAGTTGGAGGAAAACAAACCAACTGTTTGTATGTTTTGCCAATCCTGCTGCTGGCAGAGCCCTTTCAAAGCAGCGCCTCTCACACTGGGTGACTGAGGCCATTAAAAGGGCGTACAGCAGCAAAGGTCAACAGGTGCCCTCTGGGGTACACGCCCATTCCACTCGGGACCTAGCTGCCTCATGGTCTCTTTTTAAGGGCGTGCCAGTGGCAGAAATTTGTGCTACAGCTAACTGGAGCTCCACAAACACGTTTGCAAAGCATTATTCTTTGGATGTTACTGCCTGTGATGTCACTCAGGCTGTTCTCTCTAGCACACAGTAGAGATAAGCTAAAACGCCTAAAGTATGAAGCGGAAATTCTCACAAGCATGCATTTTTACTGAGCATCTCAAGGGCATGAATGGATTGTGTTCCCATAGTCAATATGTTGCACTGAGTGGACTGACTAAAAAGGGAATTGAAAGTTATGCACCATAACGCATGTTCCCTGAAGGAAGGGAACGAGGTGCAACATATGTTTTCCCTTTCAATACCAAAGCTCGGTGAAGTGCTTTTTGGAGGACGAAGGATGGGGGCACGCGTCTTTATACCAAGAGGGCGGGGCCTCTGTGGTGACGCTGACGCCCACCTGCCGTAAAGGCGTGAATGTATTACTTCAGGTAAATCATGTGGGGACGCAATTCCCATAGTCAATATGTTGCACCTCGTTCCCTTTCTTCAGGGAACATGATTTATGGTGCATAACTTTCAGATTTATTTGCTGGTGTCTGGTGCACGAGATAAAGGCAGTTCTGTTAAAAGTCTCATTATTGTACTCACTTCCTTTTTTTTTTTGCCCTTTTAAAGCCTAAAGTGATAAATTACATTCAGTTAAACTGCCCACCTTGTGGTTAGTTTTATAGATGATAATCTATTCTGCTTTGAACTTCATGATAAACCAGATTACATTTAGAAGTCAATTTCCATAACCTTCATCTTATTGTCAAGTTTAAAGCCATTATCATTTTCTCAATTGAATTAACCACTCGTAACCACATCTATATATATCAGGTCTTAACCAGGTCTCTCTTGTAAATGAGTCCTTGAGGCTCAATGGGATTAACCTGTCTAAATAAAGGTTTAATGAATATCAATAAAAAATGTAACAACATTTTATTCTGAATCCATGCGTTTTATTATGACATCTGACTCACATATGACAAGAACTTACTAGGATAAGTTAATTTGACACAGATTTTAATATTGTTTTAACTTTGAAACAGTATACAATCAGAAAGCAAATGGTGAACCTTTCAAAATAAAATTTCTAAGCAGGAATTGATGATTTTGTCAGCACCCTCCTCTACACCAGCAAACTGATTTATCCACTATGAGAAGGTGCTATTTATAAGACTGAGTTTATTGCCGTTCCTCAGACTGAAGAAGTCTTTTGGAGAAAAGACAAAACATATCAACCAAGAATCCGTCCAGAGGACCTGACTTTACCTTGTTAGATTCATCTACCTGGATTATTAAGCAGTATCAGGATACAAATCCCTCAGGTTTAAAATTTTAGGCTCAGGTCTGCATTAGTTAGAACGTGTGTAAATATTTGCTGAGTTTAGGTGGCACAGTTGGTAGAGCTGCTGCATCTCAGCAAGAAGGTCGCTGGAGCAAGTCGGGGCAGGGACCTTTCTGGGTAGAGTTTGCATGTTCTCTTCGTGCATGCGTGGGTTTTCACCGGGTACTCTTGTTTCCCACGGACCAAAACATGCATGTTAGACTGAATTGTCCCTAGTTGTGAGTGAGAGAGTGAATGATTGTTTGTCTCATTTGTCTCTATGTGTCCCTATGGTGAACTGGAGACCTGTCCAGGGTGTCCCCGCCTCTTGCACAGTGACTGCTGGATATGGGCACCAGTGACCCCTGTGACCCGGAATGGAAGATGGGGGGGGGGGTAAATATAATGGATGAATGGAGGTTGCTGAGTTTACGTATTGTGTGTTGGTTTCAAATATTTAATCTGGAACAGCAATGAAATGTAGCCTTTGTTCTGAATTTATTTATTTATTTATTTTTTAGCAATGTAGCAATTAAGGCTATATGGTTTCAGAGATTTGTTACTGGTGCACACATGTCTTTGTCTGGTTTTAGAGCATTTGGGGTCAGGTGCACTGAAGCATCCCTTGCATAGACATCTAATTGGTCCACAGTCCTTCAGTCCTGTCAAAGCTGCATTGTAGATGGGTGGATGACAAAGAATGGCCATATTGTTCTTCTGTTTGATGTGCTTATTCTTTCCTGGTGGGCTTTTTCTGAATGAACAACTGGTCCAGACATGTATGTTGTTGATGCACTTGGTCTGAATGAATACCAATGTCTGGGCTGCAGAGAGAGCCAGGGGATCCTCACAACTTGCGTAAAATGCAATTTCAATTCTATCCCTTTGTTGAGTGGAGACAAAGTGTTGGGAGAAAATCACAGTACAGTATAAAGAAATTGGCACGCTGATATCTTGAAACAAAAACTGAGTGTTAAGTGCAGCTTGAGGCCTGAGCTTCTAGCTCAAATGAATTACAAGTGCATTCATTGTTTAAAGTTTTGTCACGTACAGTTTCACTGTCCAGCACTGTAACCTGATAGAAAGTAAAGAAATCCAGAACAAGACTGTTGTATTTCTTCCTGGATTTTTACCATTTTCGTTTTCCTGCATAGTTTTTGTGCTCCGTGTTTACAAAGTAAATCCAAACTGATGGACTCTAACAAACCGAAGTATTATCACACAGTCACAAAGATTCAACAGAAATTAAATTAACAGCTGAAACTTTTCCTCTTCTTTTAGAAAGAAAGAGTTTTATTTTCATTGGCTTATAATTTAGTTTAAAAAAAAAAGCATTTTTAGGAGGACTAAACTGATGGAAAATTTGGTTTTTAAAAACCATTGTGGCACTGCACTATGAAGTAACACAGCTGAGGAAGTCCAGCAAATACCCTGAATGTCTTCTAGTTTCATATGGACTTCAATTTGGGGGCGTTTCTCTCTTTTGGCCCAAACAACAATGAGTCTTTCATGTTCACCTTTCCATCCGTGGGTGCCAACTGCCCCCTCAAACAAAACTGAAAGTTATGCACCATAACTCATGTTCCCTGAAGGAAGGGAACGAGGTGCAACATTTTCTATGGGAAATCAGCGCCTCCGCGCGGTGACCTGAAGTAATACACTCACGCCTTTATGGCAGGGGCGTCAGCGTCGCGCCAGAGCCCCCGCCCTCTGGACATTTAAGCGGCTGATGCCCGTCCATCTTTCTCTTAGTAAATGCACTTCACCGAGCATTCAGCATTGAAAGGGCCAAATATGTTGCACCTCGTTCCCTTCCTTCAGGGAACATGAGTTATGGTGCATAACTTTCAGTTCCCTTTCAGTCTGGTTCTCTCTGTGCAACATTTTCTATGGGAAAGTAATTCATTCACGCCCTTGAAATGCTCAGCAAAATGCATGTGAGAACATCTGCCTTAATATGGCAGGCATTTCCCAGCCGCTCTCCACAAGGTATGTAGAGAGCACATCCTGAGAAGAAAAATGCCACATGTAGAAACATCGTCCTGATGTTACCACTGGACACATAGATGAAAACACCAGTTAGAGACAGCATAAGCGTCTTCTGCTAGTGTGATTACTCAACATCTCCTTTTTCCCTGGAAATCTTGAGAAGCAGGAGGAAAAGAGCAAGAGACCTATTACGCCACTGGCGATCAGATGGCAATGTGGAGGTAAAAAACCCAGTTAAGCACAGGGTGACCTTCCAGGTCCCCAGGGGAAGAATTTATGTACAAGGGGCACAAACAAGTCCCTCATCTGCTTCTTGAGCAGACAACTACTAGGACTGTCAAAGAGGCCCATCCTGATGTTGGAGAACTGTCAGAGGAGAGGGGAACCCTTCCACTGAAGCAACTCCCAAGTAAATAATGTGGCGTAAGGTATTTAAACACTTACTGGACCACCATTATTGTAGATGCGCAGGTCTGAGCAGATTTTATCCTGCACAAACTGCCACCAATGCGCGAGTTCTTCCTTTTTCCGATACTAAATTGGTTTTACTGTAATTAGGAAAAATGTAATTTCACAAGGGAATCCAACTTATGTTGGTCTACCAGAAAATAGACCTTTTATTGAAACTATCACAAAATTACATTAAACATTTGTATCGATATTAGCTCTGATTTAATAACTACGTTGACAAGAATTCAAATTAAACAAACAGACAATTAGGAACTTAAACTGTTGGTACATTACTTGACAGATTAAATGCTTATGAAAAATAAGAAATAGGAGGAAGGAGTACTGGAAGCTAAGTTAACTAAAGTTGGTTACTTTGAACCAGACTGGGTGACACCTTTTTCCCACACGAGCAGCTGCTGGGCTCCCGCACGTTCAAGCACACCACGACTCGTTACCTGTTGACGGTTCGTCTCTTGGAGATAAGAGTGGAGAAGTGTCTGGACAAGCGTGGATGAGTTTGTCCACCGGCCGTCCAGTTGGGACTTCAGCGTGTGTGGCTGATTCACGATACGAGGAACTCGCCTCCCTCGGCAGGAAACAACGGTCAAGCGCACAGACTGATTTTCAAAATAAAACTTCAGAAAACAAATTCTTCCAGAAATGAGTGAAAGGATCACAGTAAGGCTTTACTATGATTCCAGCTGAGACGTGGGTCGAGTTGACATATGACCGGAACGTCTCCAGCTTTTCCAGAGGAGAGAAAACCAGTTGTCAGTTAGTTCTCTCCAAAAACTAAAGAAAAAATGCAGGAAGTGCCCTTTAAGAAGGGGGTGTGACTTAGTCACATACTTCCTGCTGATTGGCTGTCCATCACTAGAGAAGGAGTGACTTTGCAAGTGAGTGAGTTTGAGTGACAGATGATAGGGTAGACAAAACATAGAAAACATACGTGAGAAGATGCAGGTGCATGTGAACAAGCAATGTAACTTGTTTTGAGAACAGATTCATTGTTTTTAGAAAGGACGGGAGACCGAAAGCAAGCTATGTCTAGCACTTTTCCTTCGAAACAAAAACAGTTCAAACAAATACGAAGGATTGTTCATTCAACTTTAGACACTTATTCTGCATAGAGCAGACAGTTTAAAGCACGATCATTCTGAGATGTTCTCTTAACTTTGTCATATTTAAAATATACCAGCTTAGTAAAATCATCATTAAATGACAAAAATACTGTTGATCAATTCTGAATTAACACACATTAAAGAGAAAGTTCAATCTGATTAATTAGTGTCCATTAATTCATAATAATTGTTAACCAATATAAGTGTCCAATCGTCTCCTTGAGGGCTTCAAGAAGGTGTAACACTTAGAGTTTCAAAGAGATGCAGAGAGGTGTACTTGAAGGTCAAGCCTAAAATATCAGAGGTTAGGTGTATCACTACATAAACATAAACACCAAGGGTGTCCCTTGTGTATGTTGTCGTCCTGAACTTTGAGAAGTAGAGGTCACAATGTGAACTGGCTCCGCATGGGAACAAGTCCACCGAGGTTCTTCTAACCCGTGACCAGACCTGATCCGCGAGTCGGGGGTTCAGTCCTTATTCTGATTCCAGAAGAGACCCTCTTGAGAGGGCATTCGCTCCATAACTCAGTTCACTCAGAACATGAGTCGCCCTGAGCGACAATAATCCTGGAGCGTACCATGTAAGCGTCCTCTGAGTCAAGCTGAGGAGGGCTTGGGATCTCGTCCCCCCTTCCCAGTCAATGAAGGACACCGTGGTTATGTTATCTGATTACACCAGGACGTGCTGTCCCGCAATCAGACCTTTACCAAAGAAGTATCTTGCTGACAGGAACGGCCAACAACTCCAGGAAGTTGATGTACAATCTACTTCCTGATCATTCCAGAGGCCTCGGGCATTCTGATTTCTGCAGACTGCCTCCTCATCCTGTTTCCAAGGTGTCCGTCGTGATAATCACACGGGATGACACCTTACCTTACGGGACCCCTTCCGTGAACACGGACAGGTCCCCCCAAGGTTCCGGGGCCCTCAGGCACTTTGAGATGATTCTAAATTTTTTCTGCTCACCCAGACGGGGGCAGGTTATTTTTATTGGTTTAGCCATGCATGCCGGACCCACATCTTCACCAATGCGCGTGGCACATAGGGTATGGCTTCCGCCAAGAGGCCTAAAGAGGCGTTGGTGCGCTTACAGGGGAATCCGTTGATTCAGTTTAAACTTTTGCCAGGCAACGGCGAACTGAGGAAGCACGTTCCTCTGAGAGCCATGCCTTATACCGGATGGTGTAGACCTGCACTCCCAGAAATACGGTAATCCGTGATGGGGTCAGGTCACTCCTTTTGTGGGTTTATGAAAAATCCGAGACTCCAGGTGAGAGATCACCCAGGAGTGTGACTGGGCCTGCTCCCGACCAAAGACCAGGAGGTAATCCAGGTAGTTCATAATCTTGACTCCTTGATTCCAAAGAGGGGTCAGGGCTGCATCCAGACATTTAGTAAATGTATGAGGAGCAGTCTTCAAACCGAAAGGTAAGACTTTGTTTATATAAGCTTTCCCTTTGAAGGCAAAACCGGAAGAATTTCTTGTGCCTCCTCCAGATGCCCACATGGAAGCAGGCGTCTCTCAAATCCATTGTACATGCGTAGTGTCCAGGGGCCTCATGTATCAAAAACCTGCGTGGATTTCCTACTGAAAAGTGACGTACGGTGAAATCCAGAAAAGTGTCTACGCACAAAAAGATCCAGATTTATCAAACTGTGCGTACACCTGAATCCACGCACATTCCTTTTGTACATCACAATTGACGTGGAACTGAGCGCACGTGAGACACCTCCCCTGACACGCCTACATTTACATATGTTAAACAGATGCAAATTACTTCCTGCATGTGTGAAGGACATGTTTGTTTGATCCCTGCGCGATCAGAAATGATTTCTAGATTCGGGAAAATAATGAATTCAATATAATATGAGTGAGGACAAACATCCTAAGTAAGAATAGTAATAAAATGTGTTCATCATGCAAAGAACGAGTGATTGTCGGTATTTGTGTGCGCGCGCACCCTGCTGTGGTGCGCGAACCGGCTCATTCATTCATTCTGTGTGGAAATATTAACTTTGCGCACGAGTTTATTACCATTATTACTGTAAACACAGAGGAACTTACTTGGATGTTTGCTAGAACATAGATCTTTGTTTATGTAGATGATGTGAAGAAACGTGTCTGTGCGTCTTGGTGGAGACTTTTCATGACATGATGTTGGAGTCTCCAGACGCAGCGCGCGCCCCGCAGCCCTGTGCGCAGTCTGTCTGTGAAGCTTTTGCTCTCCTACAAGTTATATAAGGTGTACTTTCACGTGTCATTTTGGAGAAATCTACAATAAACGCAGATAATGAAACACCTCCAGCTGCCGTGTCGACACCGGTGAGGGTGCGCGCGCGCTCCAAGCGCGACCACTCAGCCTTTGGAATCGATGAGACCATTGGACATGATCCGGCTTTGTGTGGACTGGACTGCACAGTCCCGATCGACCTGCAGCCCCCTCTGTGGAACAGTTTGACCGCTGCTTCTGTATGCACGCGTGATGCACGGCTCCCCAGAGCGCAGCAATAGTGCCAAACTGGAAAATTATTATTTCTGAAAACGGCTGATAAGCCATATCCTAGATCGGAAAACTATATCTGTTTCTAAATAAATGCTCTGCGTGTTACACTATTTATTATAACCTCCAGTAAGGCTGAATGAATCCGTTCCTGTTAAATTTATTTTTGGCACAACGTTGCGCGTCCTTTATTTCACTGCGTCATGTGGATGTAATACTTGTTAATCGTGTGTTTGGAGGGAATATTAATCATTTACACATCTTGAACTGTTAATAATAATAATAATAATAATAATAATAATAATGAATTCAATTTATAACGCACTTTTCATT
>JBBPBX010013520.1:15159-52268 GCA_038048925.1 Garcialebias charrua
GAGAGCATTTTCTGAGAGAAAACGCAGATGAGACTGTTGGCTCAGATTCAAGGCAGCCCTTAAATCTATTGCAGGTCAGGTGTGTAATGAGCTCAATCTCAAATTATATACTTCTTCTTCTTTCAGCTTTTCCCTCTTCAGGGGTCACCACAGCGAGTCATCCTCCTTCATCTCACTTTGTCCTCTATATCCTTTGTCCTCACTCCAACTACCTCCATGTCCTCACTAACTGCATCTACATGTATACATCTCTTCTGTCTTTTTCCTGGCATGTAATATGAGAGTTCAGATCTACCGGTACATCTAAAAAAATTATAATATGAAAAAGTTCAATATTTTTGAATAAATGCACAACCTCCATCAAAGCTGCAAAACATATCTATTTCTTATCTCAGACCTCCAAAAATCTAAATTATCCTAAAAGATTCTGGAAAACCATCAAATCTCTCTCAGGCAGCCCCCAATCATCTGACCTCCCATCACAACTTCTCGTTGACTCTGTTCCTGTGTCAAATAAGCACGAGATCCTGAACTGTTTCAACAAACATTTTGTTGCTTCTAGTTCATTATTTGACACAGTTACTAATGAAAAATCAGCCACTTCCCCATAAAGTCAAACTTCTACAAGCCATATCTCTCCTGCAAGTCAATCTTCAGTAAATCACACCTTTTCTCTTTCCCTGTTCTGAGTTAATGAGGTTAGTAAATTGTTAAAAGGTCTTAATCCTAAAATATCTGCAGGTCCAGATGAACTTCCTCCTTATTTCTTAAGGCTGGCAGCTCATACAAACCGGATTCCAACAAAGTTGGGACACTAAACAAATTGTGAATTAAAACTTAATGCAAGGATGTGGAGATGGCAAATGTCAATTTTTTATTTGTAATAGAACATAGATGACAGATCAATTTGTAATAGAACATAGATGACAGATCAAAAGTTTAATCTGAGTAAATGTAACATTTTAAAGGGAAAATATGTTGATTCAAAATTTCACAGTGTCAACAAATCCCAAAAAAGTTAGGACAAGAACCATACCATACCATACCATTTTATTTATAAAGCACTTTCAACAGGAGCAAGTCCACACCAAAGTGCTTAGTGCTACCAAAGTAGCAATTAAGTGGCTGGAAAAAGGAAATTGAGCATATAACAAACAGCTGGAAGACCAATTAACACTAATTAGGTCAATTGACAACATGATTGGGTATAAAAAGAGCTTCTCAGAGTGTCAGTGTCTCTCAGAAGCCAAGATGGTAAGAGGATCACCAATTCCACCATTGTTGCGCAGAAAGATAGTGCAGCAATACCAGAATGGTGTTACCCAGCGTAAAATAGCAAAGACTTTTAAGTTATCATCATCAACCGTGCATAACATCATCAAAAGATTCAGAGAATCTGGAACAATCGCTGTGCGTAAGGGTCAAGGCCGTAAAACTCTACTGGATGCTCGTGATCTCCGGGCCCTTAAACGTCACTGCACCTCAAACAGGAATGCCACTGTCAAGGAAATAACAGAATGGGCTCAGGAATACTTCCAGAAAGCATTGTCAGTGAACACAATCCACCGTGCCATCCGCCGTTGCCAGCTGAAACTCTACAGTGCAAAGAGGAAGCCATTTCTAAGCAAGCTCCACAAGCTCAGATGTTTGCACTGGGCCAGGGGTCATTTAAAATGGAGTGTGGCAAAATGGAAGACTGTTCTGTGTCAGATGAGTCACGATTTGAAGTTCTTTATGGAACACTGGGACGCCATGTCATCCGGACCAGAGAGGACAAGGATAGCCCAAGTTGTTATCAACGCTCCGTTCAGAAGCCTGCATCACTGATGGTATGGGGTTGCATGAGCGCTTGTGGCATGGGCACCATTAATGCAGAGAACTATGTTCAGGTTCTAGAACAACATATGCTCCCATCTAGACGTCATCTCTTTCAGGGAAGACCCTGCATTTTTCAACAAGATAATGCCAGACCACATTCTGCAGCAATCACAACATCATGGCTACGTAGGAGAAGGATCCGGGTACTGAAATGTCCAGCCTGCAGTCCAGATCTTTCACCTATAGAGAACATTTGGTGCATCATAAAGAGGAAGGTGCAACAAAGAAGGCCCAAGACGATTGAACAGTTAGAGGCCTGTATTAGACATGAATGGGAGAGCATTCCTATTTCTAAACTTGAGAAACTGGTCTCCTCTGTCCCCAGACGTCTGTTGAGTGTTGTAAGAAGAAGGGGGGATGCCACACAGTGGTAAAAATGGACTTGTCCCAACTTTTTGGGGATTTGTTGACGCCATGAAATTTTGAAACAACATATTTTTCCCTTAAAATGATACATTCTCTCAGTTTAAACTTTTGATCTGTGATTTGTGTTCTATTCTGAATAAAATATTAGATGTTGGCACCTCCACATCATTGCATTCAGTTTTTATTCACAATTTGTTTAGTGTCCCAACTTTTTTTGAAATACGGTTTGTATCTTCGCGGTACTGGTGTTCCACATCTTTAACCTGTCCAGAAGCCAAAACTTCATCCCAGACAATTGGAAAACAGGATTATTGTGCTGCACTTTTCTTAGACCTGTCTAAAGCTTTTGACACTGTGGCTCATAACATCTTGTGTCATAAGCTCTCAGAAATCGGTTTCTCAGATCACACCATTGGTTGGTTCTCTATCTTTCCGATCGGAGGCAAAGTGTTCAACATAATGTTCTTCCTGTTATTTAACGGTCAACAATGGTGTACCACAAGGCTCAGTCTTAGGACGCAGCTCTTTACAATCTACATAGGTAATGTAGTTCAGAGCATCCCTGATGCATCCTTACATTTCTATGCTGATGACACAGTTGTTTATTGTTGAGCTAAAACAGTTGCTAAGGCTTTTCAGCTTTTGCAATCTGCCTCTGACATCATCCAGTCAGATCTGTTCCATCTCAAACTTGTCCTAAACACCTACAAAACAAAAGGGATGTTGTTTTCAAAAAGGAAGTCAGTCCCAGCAGTTTTTCCTCTGATTTTATCCTCAAATGTTGTCCCTATCGAGTTTGTCGATTCCTATAAATATTTGGGTATCCTGGTCGATTCGCATCTCTCTTTTAAGCTTCACATGGAAAACTTGGTAAGGACACTGAAAGTTAAACTGGGTTTCTTTTTCAGAAACAGATCATGTCTAACTCTGAATGCAAGGAAACGCCTTGTAACTGTGACTTTCCTTCCCTCCATTGATTACGGTGACATTCTCTACATGAATGCTCCTACAAGCACCCTGCAGATGTTGGATGCTGTCTATCATGGTGCACTAAAGCCTGGACTACACCTGAGCGTACATAAAGTACGCCACTGTACGCGCGCATTTTGTGCGCATGTTTTCGCTGCTATAGCTCGGCTTTTATCAGCTTTCAAACGCTCTCGTTCTCGCTCCAGATCCTTGTTGTAATATGAGCAGCTGCGCGCGGAGGGGACTCAACTGAGCTCGCTGATTGGTCACTTGCTGACACGCCTACTGAAATGATTGACAGCTTTCAGTCAGCTCAGTGAAACCTCGAGAATGCATCATGAGCAGCTCGCTGAAGACTTCTGCGGTGTTCTGATGCGGTGTTTCTACTATATATGTTATAAAAAGTTATCTCAGAAATAAAAATAATAACAGGGAGCGCTTTTCCTGCAGCACACAGTCCACCAGGGAATATTTAAAACATCGCGCACCCAGGTAGGACCTGAATTCATTCATTTCAGTCATCGAGTGAACGGAGGAAGAAGCGGTTACTTGACTTTAGGCAAAAAAACAAAAGAAAAGGCCCGATCAGCGATAAAGAAGGGGAATTTATTTCATTTGTGTAACATACAAAACAGTCCGGCGCCGGGGAAGTTTATGGTCAGACACCGCGCAAGCGTCCGCGGTCGTAAAAAAAAAAGCTTTGCGCGTACATGCCCTGAGGGGCTACGCGGGGCTACGCTTTTGTCTTGACGTACGTACGTGGCGTATAGGCGTACTGCATGTACGCTCAGGTATATTTCGCCCTTTAGATTCATAACTGGCTGTGATTATAATATCCACCACTGCACTCTGTATTTACTGGCTAACTGGATATCATTAACCTCACGCAGACTTTTCCACTGGTACATTTTCATCTTTAAATCACTTCTCGGTCTGCTGCCTTCTTACATCTCCTCCTACATGTCTTTGCGTGAGTGCAGCTACAGCGTGTGCTCTCAGGACATGATTACCTGCAGTGTTCCTTCAGTGAGGACTGAACTAGGCAAAAGGGCCTTCTCCAACTCTGCTCCTGCTTCATGGAATATCTTACAAAAAGATCTGAAGCTCTCGACCATGACCGCTCTAAGTGACTTCAAACATCAGTTAAGTTCCTGGCAAAAACCAATGCAGACATGTTCCTGTTTTTAGTTTTCTAAATCATCTTATACTGTAATCATGTTCCTGTTTTTAGTTTTCTAAATCATCTTATACTGTAATCTAACTATTTTTTGCTACTATTCCTCTTCATTGTCCTTTTGGATGCTATTTTGTTTTGATTTGTTAAAAAAAGAGAAACTTAAATTTGTATACATATGCCTATTTTATGACTGTCTATTGTTGTCATTGTTATTCACTGTTGTCATCACCCTTTGCTAACAAATCAGGTCTCTTGTAAATGAGTCCTCGAGGCTCAATGGGATTAACCTGTCTAAATAAAGGTTGAATAAATGAATTTCAGAAAGTGAAACATTATATAGATTCATTACACAGAGGGAAATATTTCAAGCATGTATTTCTTTCAGTTTTGATGATTATGGCTTACAGATAATGAAAACCCAAAACTCAGTGTCTCAGAAAATTAGAATATTACATAAGATCAATAAAAAAGTAAAAGCATAGTCATTGAACCAGTACCTTCAGAGACACTGAGTTTTGTTTTTTCATTATTTGTAAGCCATAGTCATCAAAATAACAAGAACTAAAAGCTTGAAATATTTCACTATATGTGTAATGAATCTAACTGTACTTTTTCCCACGATACTCAATTTTTTGTTGTTGTACATATAATATGAAACTTTCTGTTTCACAGCAAGTTGCCTGTGTGCCGACAGAACAAAGCACCTGTCACCGTTGTGTGTATTTACCGGAGGAAAAGCATGTCGTCTGAGTAAAGTCCGTTGATGACGCCGCTCTCTTTTTCCAGAGCGAGCATGCTGATGTGCAGCTTCCTGGAGTGGAGGAAGTCCAAGACCACCTTGATGATCTCCACCTCCTTCACATTGATGGTTTCTTCTGCTGTCATAGTGACGACGGGCAGTTGACGACAAACTGGGGGCTAAACACAAAGGACAGAAAAACATAATTATAGCTGTGTTTTATTTAACTTTTTATAGGTTTAAGGCTGCAAATACTTCAGTCAGGTCAGTGATTGTGTTAAGGATTTTTTGCACATCCTAAAGTGAGTAAGAAAATTAAACAGGCAATAAACCAAATCATTTTTATTAACAGGCATCTGTCTGACAATACATATTTGGGTAAACACAAAAAACAAACATCTGCTCTAAATATATGAGATTATATTAGTAAGTAGCACATTTTGGTGAAAATGTTCAATCTTAAAAACTGTTTAGAGTCAAAAAGAGCATCAAATTATTGAGAGAAATTGGTTAATGGCAGTGAGTGGAACAGCTTTAAATGAGATAAGTCTTAAACTTTTAGGCTGAGAAACAATAAAACCCAGTCAAGACACCTTTTCACTGAAGTTAATTAGTAACATGCATGAAAACAGTACCTCATGACTTGCGCTCCATAGTTTTTTTTAAATCTAATCTTAAAATCTTTTTATTCAATCAGGCAGGCTTTTAATACTTAGTATTTCTTTGTCATTCTTGTTATGTCTTAATTGTTTTTGATTTCAAACAGGCTGTTTTTTTATTTTTAATTGTTTATTTTTTATTTCTGTATTGTTCAGCACTTTGTGCACCTTCTGGCTGCTGAAAGGGGCTCTATAAATAAAGTTTGATTGATTGATTGATTGATTGAAAACAGCACATACCACATGATAATCTGGGTGATCATGGGAGACTAGCAACTTTATGCAAAAATACAAAATTAAAACATAAAATAACCAGGTTTGATGGACGCAAAACGCTTAATGACGTTGAAATTTAAATATAAAAATGTCACAAATTAGCGTTTGTGTTTTAAAAACAACAGTGGTGCGTTTAAGGGGCTTCGGTCAAAACAGTACTCTTGTTTACAGTCCCTCCGCATCCTAATACTGTACAAAGAAGAAAAACGTAAATTCTGTTTTATCTTAGTTGTCATTACTCTTGCTGATTTAATTATTTTAAAGTAGTTATTTTCATTTGGAAAAAATCTGTAAATTAGCTAAAAAGCTACAGTAAACAACCAAACAAGCACTGCAGTCTTAAGTTAGCCGAGGAGATGTTAGCTAAACACGGACTCTGAGCCAAAGTAAGAAGATTAAGCTACTTGTTAGCGACACTGAATTTAGCCGCCGGATTACAGCAAAACCATCAAACGGCTAGTTACTGTCAAAGCTCACACAAAGCTGACTAATTTTTGACCAGCTTTGGAGGGGGAGGCTGACGAGTCGGGCAGGCCGAGGAGGGCGCAGCATGATCCGCTAGTTTAGCTGGTCGAGCGGGGTGACGGCCAGCTTTCCACCCAACACCTCAAAATCTGCCGCGGCGCGTTTGTTGTTATTGCTCACCTGTTTCTATGAATGCATGGGATGAAAACGCTGAGCCCGGAGTGTTTCCGCCTCCCTGACAGGCGCTGTCAGACAGTACCTCTCGTCTCTGGGTCCCCCCCGTGCTGGATCGACTCAGCCCTGCCTCTGGGCACCGCCTCCAGCCATCCTCCCCACACAAACTTCACAGTTACCACCTTGTAACACTGGGCTTAGTGATAATAAGAGTTAAATAAATAAACAATAATAATAATATAGTCTAATATACACCGTATTATAGAGGCAGTTTCAGTTTGTACGTATGAGACAGGGGCGTGCATAAAAGGCGGAATTAGGGGGTCCAGGCTGGCCAGGTGGCTGTCTCAGATGAGGTGAAGTGAAGATGTATGTTGTGGAGGTCCTGAGATAATAATAATAATAATAATAATTAATTCAATTTATAACGCACTTTTCATTACTGAAAACCTCAAAGTGCTACACATATATTGAATGCTACACACATTCATAAACCGGTGGCGGCAGACTACCATGCAAGGTGCTTTCCAGTCCTACCGGAGATGGTGTGATTTCGTGTGATCTGTGGTTGTGAGGTAATTGGATGTTCTGCTAAATTATCTGAAACAACTTTGTAGACGGTTTATGGTAGAGAAATGAACATCCAGAGTCAGAGCTTCTTTATTTGTCACATGTGGTGCATCATGGTGGAACGAAATTTTGTACTGAAGGATTTACTGGTGTTCAAAATGATCCAAGCACATAATTCCAGGAGTCTTCACCTTAGTATAAAAGATTTAATTGAACAGAAGTTAAAGTATGCAGATTTACATATAATCAGAATGCAATGGCAAACAAAGCGAACTTTTATGATGTCCACCTGGAAGTTTGTTCAACAAATTATTCTTTGTCTCTGTTATTTATAGATTTTGTCATGTCCCACCCCTTCCGTTCTTGATGTTGATTGACACCGTGTGTCAGCCACTTAGGAGCAGATCCTGTTGCTATGGTAACACAAAGGCTGTAGATTTGGCTGCGCATTCCTTTTGTGATAACAGATAATTTATGAGGTTTGTTTGTACAACCGGGACACCTACTATCACACTTTCACTTTGGCTCTAATGGTCCACCGTGAAAGCATTAACACACTATTGGTGTTTAATCCTTACTGTTATTAGTGTGAGAACCTTAATGTCTAAGGATGAAGTATATATGTGTTGTGATTGAACTTTATTTATGTTAATCAATGTGTGGGGCAGTTTGACGAGCTGCAGCATGTGCTCTGCTCTGCTCAGAGAAGAAGGACTTTCCTCCTGAGCAGTGTGAGAACAGTCAGTATCTTGGGTCTGCTTCCCTTAGAATGTTTGATTAGCTTGTAATTACCGTATATCAATTGTAAACTTGTAAGATTATCATTAATGAATACAGGCCTGTAAATAGAATCAATGAAGACACGCACACACCTTGTATGAAATGCATAATAAAATACACTAAGCACTAATAGCATAAAAACATTACACCGAACAGTGGCACGAATCCGAGTCTGTGTGAGCAGATGAGCACGAATGAACACAGCAACATGAAACAGATCAGCAGCAACATGATGTGATATTCACAGTGATGATCCTGGTTAGATATTCATGAGACTAACAGCCTCAGGGTAGAAGCTGTTCCTCAGTCTCTAGTGGTTCTACACTGAATGCTCCTTAACCTCCTTCCGGGGAGCAGGGCAAAAAGTGTGTGTGCTGGGTGAGTGGGGTCCTTCATGATGCGGTCCTCTTCCTACATCTGGAGATGTAAAATTATGTTTCCTTCTGAGTCGAGGCTTCGAAGCGTGTGTTGAGTAATCCAGGAGGCTTCATGTGGCGCATGTAACGAGGCGTGTATTGATGACGCATGCAGTGACGTTCGAGTCCTCGCTAGCGGGCTGTATCACGTGACCGATTCAGGAACTGGCTTTGTATGTGCGAGATTGGAATATAAGGGGCAGACAGAAACATCTACCATCACCATCATCATAAAAACAGATTAAGATAATTTGCAGATCAAATTTAGACTTTATTTGAGGTCCTCACAAACATAATTATTTTTTTTCTTTTATTCAACTTAAAGCTTCGCAAACCATTTGTTATTATAATCCATCTTCCTGTTTTACATTCATAGTCCACTTGATGGTGGAGAAGAGCAAATGAAGCACCATGGCGCATCTGATCATGAGTCGAGTTGTTTAATGGAAAGCATCAGTGCTTCATGAAGCTTCATCTCGCCATCACTAGTGTAGTGTAGATGTCTATGATGGTGGGGAGGCTGACTCCATCAGACTTCTGTGCAGCCTTCACCACTCTCTGCAAAGTTCAAATTCAATTCACAGCAAGCAGCTCTGGTGGACATTCCTGCAGCATGCCAATTACCCGCTTCCTCAAAGCTTGCAACATCTGTGTCGTTGTGCTTTGTGGTAAAACTGCACATTTTAGAGTGACCTTTTATTGTGGTCAGCCTAAGGCACACCTGTGCAATAATCATGCTGTCTGATCAGCATCTTGATATGCCATGTCTATGAGTTGGATGGATTATCTCTGCAAAAGAGAAGTGCTCATTAATATAGATTTACACAAATTTGTGAGCAATGTTTGAGAGAAAAAGGCCTTTTGCGTTCAGAGAAGAAGTCTTCGATCTTTGAGTTCCAATCAAGAAAAGTGGGAGCCAAAACAGAAGTGTTGCGTTTATATTTTTGTTCCATTCATTGCTATCAATAATCATACAACTACAAATTTAAACTGCTGAATTTGGAGTTTCTCTACAAGTCAATGCCATTCCAATATTAAAAATATTTAAATAAAACACATTTTTGGTACCCTTTGATCAAACAGGAAAAGTGCTGTTTTCTTACAATTCCTATACTGTACTGTATGTGAAATAGTCACAGCATGTTTTTGACTTTTTTGCTTGATTTTCCTGAGCGGGTGGCTCAGTTGGTAAGAGTTGCTGCCTCTCATTGAGTAAGTCGCAGGATCAAATCCCAACTGAGGGCCTTTCTTGGTGGAGCTTGCATGTTCTCGCTGTGCATGTGCGGGCTTTCTCCGGTACTCCGGTTTCCTCACAGACCAAAAACATGCATGTTAGACTGATTGGTAACTCTAAATTGTCTGTAGGTGTGAGTGAGAGAATGAATGTTTGTTTGACTCGTTTGTCTCTGTCTATGTGATGGACTGGAGACTTGTCCAGGGTGTCCCCCGCCTCCTGCACAGTTGGACACGGGCACCAGTGACCCCCCATGACACAAAAAGAAAGAAGAAAGTAAATATAATGGATGGATTTTCCTGAACCCAAATGTCTTATGAAAACAAAAATAAAAAAACAGATTTGATATATCAGCACACATTTTTTTTCATCCCTGCAAAAAGTTTAATGCTGTGCCTCTATTTCATTTTCTGAAACAACAATCTCAACCTTTTGTGTGAATAAAATATATTAGTAAAAACAAAACAAAAAAAAAACATTAATTTTTTTCATTCAATTCATTCAACCTTTATTTATCCAGGCTAGCCTCGTTGAGTCATGGGGACTCATTTACAAGAGGGACCTGTCTCACTCACACCAAACAACCATCCACTCTCACACTCACACCTAGGGTCAATTTAGAGTCACCAATCAGCCTAACAAGCATGTTTTTTGGTCTGTGGGAGGAAACCGGAGTACCCGGAGGAAACCCACGCATGCACGGGGAGAACATGCAAACTCCACCCAGAAAGGCCCCGGACCGGGATTTGAACCGGCAACCTTCTCGCTGAGAGGCAGCAGCTCTACCAGTTGTGCCACCGTGCTGCCCAATATATAATATTAGTCTGACCCTCTTTAAAAACCATTTCCTGAAAGTTTCTTAGTACTACACAAAACTGTAGGAATATTAACTTTTGTGAAGTCGTGTAAATATTTGTTTTTTGAACTACCAGAAGTAGTTCTGTGAATTTGTTTGGTCAAATACCAGTCATTAGTTCCAGAGACAAATGATTTGTCCTCTTGAGGCCTCAAAAAGTCACGTTTGTGAGATTAAACATTAATTGTGCATGTAAAATCTTCCAATTAGTAATAAAAAATGATTTGAGTGCTCAAAATACTAGCATAAATGTAGGAATCTGTAATAGTGATCTTACTGTTAATTGTTAGGCCTACCTTTTGTGGCATTTATGTAATTAAATACTAAAAGTAAATTTCAGCTTTAATTTAAACTGATTTGGACGTTGACCCAGCCCGTTATTAAAAATGAACCAATGATGTATCAAAATGTGCAAATTAACCATTTTTCTTACAGTTAACCCTTTTCTCCACACTATCTCCAAGGACGTTGAAAGTATTTAATCCTCCAAGATGTTCTCTATAACTTGTTGTCCTCCTTGCGTAATCCTTTTTGTTGTATTTTTCCAACAAGACACTTCTATTACGTCTCTTTTTAACACACACATTTCAGCTGAGGCACTTGTAAAACAAGAGACGCCATGTTATTTACTGTCATTTTAATGAAACAATAGAAAAACAACAAAAAGGTCATGAACATTTGATCAGATTTCCTGAATCCAAAAGAAATGTCAAAGATTGGAGGAAAAAAAATAATCTCAACCCTGATTACTTACGTTACAATAAAAGCCTCAATCAGACCTCACCTCCTCAGCAACACTTTCCACCAGGTAAATATTACAAAAAATACTTCTATATGCCAAAATATAGCTGTACAGTGCCAACATGTATACATGGATTGCATGAGAGAACAAAAAACAAACTGTAAAGTAACAATTAGGAATAAAAAGAAACATCTTTTAGAGCGGAGAGAGTCCAGAAGTGCTTTAAAAAGAGAGTTCCTCGTTTGTTTTATAACTGATGTTGATCTGGAGCTGATAGCTAACTTGAGTTTGAGTATTTGTATTTGGAATGTGGTCAATATTTAAGTTACTCTTATACTGCACATAAGGACTCATGATAGTCTCATAGTGGCATCTGCAGCACAATTAAAGCCCCCCCCCTCATCCCCACAATCATACGACACACTGTTACATGATAAATAATAAATGCAACTCATATGCTACAAGCTGTTATGTAAAAAACAACAGCTGCAATTATATACAAACTAATTTCACTTTTATACTTTACCATTTTCAGTACGCAGTGTGAAGCTTTTTAAAATATCTTCCGAAACAATATCAAAATAAATTAAATTAAAAGTCTATTGCAGGTGCTTTTCAGAACCCTTTCATGGTCTTCCTCATCGTTGCACAGATCTGGAAAGTGATTGCAATCTCCTGCTGAGGTATGCTCCACATTCTGCTTGGCACTTCACACACACATAAAATTGACCTGTTTCGAAGTTCATCGGCCACATGTATAAAAAGCAGAACTACATGCCTGCAAAGCAGCAGATTTCACATAAAAAAAAAAAAAGCTGCTTCTGATCACAGACTTTCCTTTCGGAGGAGGCGTAATCTGATTTCAGACGTGTGTGCACGCACAACAAGAAGAGTTAAACAGGCATGGACAACATGACACAAACACCCACGGTGCATCCATGTGACACAAAACGAGCATAAGGCTACACACGTTAGATTACCCGAACAGCCTGGGAGAGGCAGGACATTCAGTGCTTCAGCTTGCTAAGGCTCGCCTCTTATTTCTTCTTTTGTTGGCACATGGCAACATGGACACACATGATGACAAGAACACGCTCACTGAAGTAGTGTCACACTCTGCTTTGTATTTCAAGAGTGGCTTTTTAAAATTTAATTTAAACTCTTATTTAAAAAAAAGCATAATCCACAAATTCTTCCTTCAGTTCCAGTCGTCTGGAACTACTTTGGGTGTTTTTTGGGCGTCCCCTGCTTCTTATTGTGCCACAGATGGCTGGCGATGGTGATAGCGTCCACGCTAGCGGACATAGTTTTTGCTGGGATCCGACTGAACTGCTTCCTGTCCGAATTGTACTTGAACAGGGTCTCGATCATCCTGGTGGTGATGCTTTTGGGGCCAATGCCGGCGAGTTTGGCGATCTCCTCGGTCTCAGGGCAGTAGGTGTAAACGGATTTGAACTGGCATCCAGAATCACGGAACAACACCAGGAAGTTATTAGCCTGGCACTTCTCCATTTCCTGCAAATATTGTGTAGGAAAAAAAAAATCACTGAGAGTTTACTAAAACTTAAATATTAATTTACTCTTGGTTGGCTCTGTTCACAGTGTAGTTAGGATTCACTGTGAACTACTTATCTAGTTTTGAGTAAACCAGGCCAGTAAGAAGTGATAAATGCATCATCAGGTGTTTTCACAGACTCAGTTTGATTGGGGACCAAAATTCAGAACATTTGTTTATATTTTCGGCTGGTGCGGTTCACATTCACACTGCACTGTCAGTTGGGTCAACCTGCTCCTTCCCTTGCCTGTGGTGGCGCTGCACCAAGACCTACTGAAGGAAATGACACAAAAACCTCTGAAGAAGACACTTCTTCTTCTGGAAATACAAACAAAAACAGAGTGGCGTCAAATTTTAGTTTTTCTGTTTTGTCATTTTTTCAACAATGGACTCAGCATGAGTGGAAGATGAGGCAGAAGACCATGGAGAATGTTGTTTGTCACACAAGGCGGCTGACGTCTCCGTATGAGGTAAGAGAAATGTGTGTTTGTTTGCCCTGCGCTGTAGTCCACTTCCTGCTTTTGAAGTGGTCTCTGGTCCGCCTGCATTCACATTGCATTAGAACTACACTAGAGTTCACTTCAACCGAACAGAGACTTAGATATTTAGGCGGACCAAAGTTCGCTTTTTTGGTCTGCATCAGAGTTTGATTGCGCATTCACACCTCCCCAAATGAGCCGGCCTTTCTATGCAAACGGACTAGAGTTCGATTAAAGCGGATTAAACAGGGCTGGTGTGAATGCACCCTTGGTCAAAATAGATCCAGAGGTTTCTGTGGTAAACTCACAAATGTTGATCTACTCCAAATAAAAGGTGGCTCCAATGTACAGTATTTTATGCAGATAAAGGGTGCATTCACACCAGCCCTGTTTAGTCCACTTTAATCAAACTCTAGTCCAGGGGTGTTCAGACTTTTTCAGCATGTGAGCTATTTTTGAAATTATCAAGTCAAAGTGATCTACCTACCATAAGGCCCCATTTACACGAAAACAACCTGTGGAAACATGAGTGATTTTTCAATGTTTATTGGGGGTAATAAACCAAAAATAAGCTGGTTTACATGAAAAATGCTGTAGTTTTTATGTCAGTCGGGTTGCCAGATAAGAAATTATAAACTATAGTACAGTACTGTGGCTTTAAAATTATAGTATTTTGACCTAAACTGTTGTGTTTGCTGAGTAAAGATGTTCTAAGATTCAATTCAATTCAGTTAATTTATATAGCATCAATTCACAAAAGAAGTAATCTCAGGGCACTGAACAGACTTTTTTTTAAATGTCATGCTGCGATCTACCAGTACAGTACTACCTCAGAGATCTACCAGTAGATCGCGATCTACGTAATGAGCACCCCTGCTCTAGTCCGTTTGCCTAGAAGGTCCAGTTCATTTGGGGAGGTGTGAATGAGAAATCCCACTCTGATGCGGACCAAAAAAGCGAACTCTGGTCCAACTATATACCGGTACCTAGGTCTCAGTCCAGTTGAAGTGAACTCTGGCGTGGTTTAAATGCAGTGTGAATGCAAGTGGACCGGAGACCGCTCCAAAAGCAGGAAGTGGACTACAGCGCAGGGTAAACAAACGCGCATTTCTCTTACCTCATACGAAATCGTCAGCTGCCTTGTGTGACAAAACAACATTCTCCATGGTCTTCTGCCTCATCTTCTGCTCATGCTGAGTCCATTGTTGAAAAATGACAAAACAAATCCTAAAACCGTTAAAATTTGATGCCACTCCATTTTTATTTTTATTTCCAGAAGAAGAAGAAGAAGTGTCTTCTTCAGAAGTTTTTGTGTTGTTTCCTTCAGGAGTTCTTGGTGCAGCGCCACCACAGGTGAGAGGGGGAACAGGTTGGCTCGACTGACTCAGCGCGGTGTGAATACAAACCACACCAGCTGAAAATGTAAACATATGTTCAGAGTTTTGGTCCCCAATCAAACAGTCTACCGGACTATCGGGTGTTAAAACACCCTTGTACTCACATGCAGTATAAAATACTTACATCAAATATTTTGTGTTTCTGTCCTTCGTTGACTTTGCCAGCCAGGCAGCAGTGGGCCAGGGCATTCTGGACAATGTGCTTGTTGGATTTGGCGCTTGGCTCCTTGTACAACTTGGGTCCTGAGGGAAGGAAGCATGAGGTCACATTTCTGTCGGAGTGTTTAAGTGAATGGACCTGCTTCTCGATGCCTACCCGTGTACTCGGTGTTTGTGGAGGGAGTGGAGGAGGTGGTGGAATCGTTTTCCCAGTCCTTCTCTTCATTGCGGCTGCCAGCCGAAGGACAGGAGGAAAAACCCTCTGCAGAGTCTGGCCTGATTGACGAACACAAACCAACAAATGACAAATGACCAGACAAACACAAACGCACAGTGCACATGAAGAAGACATGCATAAAAACACAGACAGGAGACGAAACAAGGTCAGACATTGACACAGTTAAACTCTGCCTGTTGTCCTGCATCACATCATAATGTAAAAAAAGAAGCCGAGCAGTGAGTCAAGAAATGACCTGTCCAGTCAAGCAAAGCTGAGAGGCCCTGCCGTCTTTATGGATACAGAATGAACTCAGAGAAGAAAACAAGCAGAAACACAAGTGAAACTTAAAGAAAGCAAACAGCCTGAAACCTCTGCAGAACAGATGGAAGCAGCAAATGTCTGATGAGCCTTAATGCAGGCAAAAATGATAGAATCCTCCTTTTGTGTCTAAGCTCATCAGATGAAGGCTAATAAAAAATAACAATGACGCTACAACATTTCTACACGAATCCAACACCAAATAAAGCTCATTTTCATTTTGGTACTAACCTTCCCTTTCTGTCTTTGGGAGAAGAGCCTAAAAAGAACGGAATATGAGCAGAAGCTAGTTTGTTTCTTCTGAAGGATGCATGCAGAGTGGAAGAAGAAGGAAACAGATAAAAGGAGTAAACTGTAAAGACTTTCATGAATAATAAAGTCACAGGCTAAAACAACCTATTAACCAAAGCTCCACTGCTTGTTGTTCTTCTGCTGTCTCCTGGTATGCTTCACAAATCAAGACAGGTGTGGCTAAAAAATTAGAATATCATGAAAAAGTTCAATTATTTTATCAATCATTCCAGAAAGTGAAACTCATATACAGGTAGTCCCCGATTTACGAGCGCTCTGATCTGCGAGGTTCCAGACTTACGAGCTGCGAATTTTTGGAAAAAACGAAAAAAATACTGAGTTTTCATGTGTTTTTTCACCACAGTTAGTTAGCTAAGCATATGGACACACGTTTCCGATCATTTTTATGCACTCATAAGCAGTTTTTGGATGAAAATAGAGTGTTTGTAGTCGCGCTAGCGAAAACCGTTCCAATTTACGAGCGAAATTCCGGATTTACGAGAGAAATGGCGGCCGTTCCAAATTACGAGATTTCCGGTTTACGAGCGCCTCGTTGTAACGGATCTCGCTCGTAAATCGGGGACTACCTGTATTACATTATTACATTACACAACACATAGAGTGAAATATTCAAGTATTAAGTCCAGTCTTAAAACTGGACAATGTGTCAGCCTTATGGACAGAAACAGGAAGTTGGTTCCACGAGAGAGGAGCCTGATAACTAAAAGATCTTCCTCCCATTCTGCATTTGGAAACTCTAGGAGCCGCAAGTAAGCCTGCAGTCTGAGAGTGAAGTGCTCTGTTAGAGAAATATGGAACAATAAGATCTGTAATATAAGTCGGAGCTAGGTTGTTGAGGGCTTTGTAGATTAGAAGTAAGTTCAGGATTTCAGGAGTGGCTGGCCTTGAGGAATGAGACATTTGTAGCTCATGTCTTGGAGTTAATCAGCTGATTAGGGTGTGAAACCAGGAGTTATCAATATTGAACCTCTTCACAGTACAGTAGTCCCTCGCTACTTCACCGTTTGTTTTTCGCGGACTCGCTCTATCACAGATTTTCAACGTAAGATTGGACATGACACATGGCTGATTGATGGATGAGCCACACGATCGTCATGGATTTTTTATTTATTTAAAATAAACAATTTAAAATTATTTAGCACCTGTGTGCTGCTCACAGCTTCAGAAAAAGCTTCCCCCTGCACCAGTGTGCAACCCAAGCTGCATGAGGAGCTTCCTCCTGCAGCTGATCAGATGATCTCTGCTCTGTAGTGGAGAAGTGGGCGTGGCCAAGAGTGCTTGCAGGTGGCAGAGTGCAGCAGAGGCAGAGAGACATTCTGTGCTCTTTTAGAGCGTTTAAAGTTTAGAAACATAGTTTAGAATAGTGCAAGAGTGTGGGAAGAGTTTAAAACACCTTAATATATATACATATCTATATATCTATATCTATATATATATACAGTACAGGTAGTCCCCGACTGACGAACGAGTTCCGTACTTACGGGCCGTTCGTAAGTCGAAAATTCGTAAGTAAGATCACATACAAAAATAAATAAATAATAGCTGTACAGTACTGTACAGTTACCAAGCACTTAGCCTATCCTAACACAGTTTTTAAAGATGAAGGAGTGAGTTGAATTGTCTCCCTTTCACATAAAGGGAGCTAGCTCCCTTTATGTGAATGGAGCCTGCTAGGGAGGAGGGAGACAATTCAACTCACTCCTTAACTGTGTTAGGATAGGCTAAGTGCTTGGTAACTGTACAGTACTGTACATTTATTTATTTATTATTAAAAATATATATATACAGTATATATTGTATATATATATATTTTTTAATTATTTTATTTTATGAGATGCGTTCGTAAGTCCGAAACGTCGTAAGTCAGGGGCGTCGTAAGTTGAGGACTACCTGTTTATATATACTTGTACTACTATTCCTACTTCACATTTTTTCACTTATCGCGGGGCTTCAGGGTATGGAGCCCCCACGATAAACAACTACTGTACTGTATTTTAATTTTATGAGACACTGAGTTTTAGTTTCTCATTATTTGTACAGCGTCATCATCAACATTCCAAGAAACAAAGGCTTAACATATTTCACTCTGTGTGTAATGAATCTATGTAATATCTGAGTTTCACTTTCTGAAATGATTCATAAAAAAATTAACTTATTCACAATATTATAATTTTTTGAGAAGTACGTGTATAAAGTTAAAAATCCAGGAAGAAGCAGTGTGAGCATCTTACCTGCTGTTCTTCTTGTTATCTGGCTGGTCTCTGTCGTTGTTGGGCAGATTGAGTGAAGCCAAAGAGACACTAGACACAGAGAAGCCTCGAGGACGCACCCCTGCAGGACGACAGCACCCAGGATGAGCACAGATTAATAAAAGACACACTGCGACGGCATACATTTTGTGTTGTTGTTTTTTTTACCCGTCATTCTTGCAAGAGGAGTAGACTCCACAACGTCCCTGTGGATGGACTTGGGCCGAGGCTTTTTCTTCAGGCTTCCAGTTCGAGGCTTGATGACTTGATCCATGTCCTCCATCAGTTTGAGCTGCTTCCTCCTCAAGTATTCGTTCTTGATGTAGTCCCTCCTCGCTTTTTCGTCCTCCTTCTTCTGCAGCTCCTCCTCTGCTTTCAGCCTGCAGAAGAACAAGGCACTGAGCGCTCGTGTTCAAATGACACGCGACTGTGTCGATGCTGTGACTGATGTAGCGCGACGCACCGTGCAGCTTCCCTCTTCTGCTCCTGGTCCAACTCCTGCTGTTGCCTCCTCTCTTGAGCCTCCTTCTCCCTCCGCAGCCTCTTCTCCAGCAGAGCTGCTTTCTTGGCAGCCATGTCCTCTTCTCCATTCACATCATCCTGATGGTAAGTAAGTAAGTAAATTTTATTTATATAGCACTTTTCATAGATAAAATCACAAAGTGCTGTACAAAATACAAAATAAAAGATTACAATAGACAAAAGAAATACGGTAATAACAGCTGATTAATCAAAAGAATAAAAACAGCTGATAAAAACACTACAGTAAATAAAAACATTTAACTAAAAGCTTGTCTGAATAAAAGTGTCTTAAGCTGGGTTTTAAAGGAATCAATAGAGACAGTCACACAAAGAGACAGGGGCAGGGCATTCCACAGCCGGGGGCCTGCGGCCTGAAAGGAAAGGTCACCCCGGGTTTTAAACCGACAGCAGACTTATTAAAACAAGTAAAAAGGGAATTACAGTAATCTAAACGAGGCTTGATGACTTGATCCAGTGGGTCGGACAAAATCAGATTACGTCTTCTTTACACCTTTAAAGGATGGATGCTGATGTTTTGTCATTTCGTCCCACAAAAACACCCAAAGGGTGAGGCTGAAATGGCAGCAGGAACCTCTGATGTGGCAATAAATCATATTTTCTAGAGCATCTTATAATGAAAAACAAAACTGTTTGAGATTTTTTTTTTTTACAAAGCGACGTGCCACAGTCTGTGTGCAGGTAAGGTTTGTGTAGTTCCAACTAACCTTAAAGAAGAATCCACAGCACATCTTCTGGTCCTCTCCTCCGTTTTCTCCATCTCCCGTGACCTCCTCCTGATCTTGGTCACCTGAAAGGTCCAGCCGAGACAGAGACACCTCCACCAGGTCCCGCCTGTCCTGGGGGTCTCCCTGAGTCCTGCTGCTCGTGACCCCGTTGACCTCAGACACCGGCTGACACAACACCTCAGACGTCCCTTTAAATCCTGTTCTCTCCTCGTGCTGCGTCTCCTCCTCTTCTTTGGCTGCTCCTTCGTCACTCTTCTTCTTCACCACCACCTCCTCAGTCTTCTTTTTGTTGTCCGTGGAGTCCTGGTCGTTTGTTTCCCCGGCCCCCTCGACGTGACCCAGGTAGGCAAAGGAGCAGTGCTGGGTCTGACTGGAGCTGAAGCGCCTCAGTCTGGGCAGGCTGTCCACCGAGGTGGGGGTGTTGAGCATTCGGCTGATGGGTGTGACTTTCAGGTCGTTCGGACGTGGAGTCCGAGGTGTTCTGGCATGAAAGGATGCTGGTCGGCGCTTGATGCCAGCAGGTGAATGGTTGGGGGCGTGGGGGGACCCAGAAGAGGACAACACTGGCGACAAGGAGCCTACTGACCCCCTGCCTGATCCTCGGCCCGTTACGCTGCTGCTGCGTAACTCCCGGAGCTGCCTGTGCCCCAAAACATCATCAGTAAGTTTTCACAGAACAACAAAAGGAAGGTGAGCTTGCTATTGAGATCGAGGATGAAACATGGGATGAAATATTAACGAACATCAAGTCTTGTTCAATTAATGCCAGGCTTCAACTGATTCAGTTTAAGGTAGTTCATAGATTACTTTATTCTAAAACAAAATTAAATAACATTTTTCCTAACCTTTCTTCACTTTGTAACAGATGTCAGGCACCAGAAGGTCCTCTAGCTCATCTTTGGTGGTTTTGTCCACATTTACATCATTTTTGGTCTCTTATCTTTCAATGGTTTTCATCTGTTTTTAAAGTGCGACTAAACCCAAAATTAACTTTTTTTAGCTGATAAACTCCCTAGAATGTGTTTAAAATGTTATCTAGCACTATGGCCGTGTTTATTCTCACATAATTGTGCATATCTGTGTAAATTGGCAATATTTGGCAATATTTGGTCTAAAAATGTGTTTACGGTAGTTCTATGGGTTGAACTGGTGGATTACACCTTAATTTTCTTATTTGTGCAAACGCTCATGTGTGATGTCACACAGGTGGTTCAAGCAGAGCCAATCCCCTGCAGAGATGAGAAGTGCATACCTTATATGGAAGTGCTGCATTTCACTCCTGACAAGCGGTTTTATTTTTCTTTTCATTTTCATTTTTTTAGGCCTTTGGTTTTGGATGGAATGGGTGGAATAGATAAATACATCTACATGTTTATTCTTTGTTGTTGCTTGGTGTATGTTGTTGGCTAGAGGTTTAATTTGTTTTAGGTTGTTGCAGGTGGAGGCGTGAACAAAAGCACAACTCTACCTCCACCCCTCCTTGTCTCTCGACACGCCCATTTTCAGGGAGATTTTGGAAGGAGGAGTTACCGTCTCAACCTGGGTTTAGTCTCACTTTAACATCACTGTCACACCTGATCCTGAAACTGCTCTGCTGGGGTCCTCCAACACCTTGAAAAACCTAGATTGTAACATGCGTATTGCTCTAACTTTTTGTACGATGATTGCGAAAAGGTGTATTCTGAAACTTTGGAAGTCTGATTTAGCCCCTAAATTTGAGACCTGGCTGACTGAACTCGTAAGTATTCTGCATGTGGAAAGACTGAGATATGAACTTTCTGGTAACATTAAGTTTTCAAGAATATGGAATCCAGTGTTGGAATATATAAAAGACCAATAATGCTCCTTTTATTCAACCACATTAAGTGTCTTCTTGATAAAATGGACAGATGAGGTAATATAATGTAATTGTGAACCTTGCCCAATCTTTTCATTTATTTATGTATCTATTGGTTATGTTATCTTTGCTTTATATATTAGTTGCTTGTCTTTTGTCCCCTTTTTGTTGTTGTTGTTGTTTTTGTTGTGTCCTTATATATATATATTTTTAATAGAAATTTACTTGAAAATCTTATAAATAAAGTGTTGAAAAACAAACAATAAAAGCACAACTATGCATAATAATAATAATATTTAAACCCTGGTATTTGTTGAAGGAATACATATCACCCGCCGAGTTTTAAACAGGTCTGATCTCGTGACATATTGTGAGTTCTTGTGAGATGTGATGGTGTTCAGAATATTTGTTGTGAATGACTCTCAGCTACTACCACATCCAACTGTAGCTCAGTATCTGTAAAACTGAGAGTTATAACAATTTTTGTGTTGGCTAATGTGAAATAGGAGTGGTTATTTCAGCTGGTGACTCCAAATGTTGTTCAGTTGTTCATGGACAGCCAATGGTTGTTTTCTCAAGGGTTTCATAAAATATGTCCAGTAGATCATGAGATATTTTGCTAACAGACAGACAGAGTTGATGCCATGCATTGCTGTGTTAGCTGAGTTACAGCAGCTTTTGTGTGTCCTGAGGTCAGTTTGCTGTGGAAGCCATCTTGAATCGACTGAAAAAGTTTTTTTTCTTGTAGATCTACACCCCAAATTACTTTCCAATAATTTCATTAAAATTGATTAAAACTGGATATTTTGCAAATGATATGAACTCACTCAAACATGGACCGTTTTGGCAAGTTCGCCGGGAGTATTCCTGTCCCAGATTGGATCATTTCCTGGTCTGCATGCTTCGCGGCGCTCCTTGGACCCGATTGATTCCTGGCTGGTACCTGTTGTCGACTCGGATCAAAACTTCTTTCCTCCACGTCTCACTCCTCCACATCTGCGCTGGCGAAGTGCCGACCTTGGAAATCTGCAACACTTTGCTCGGATTAATTCTCCTGCTGCATCGTCAGAACCAGTTCCTATCCGGATGGGTCTGGTAAACGCGAGATCTGTTGCAAACAAAACTTTTATTCTGAAGGATTTTTTTTCGTCTCAGGGTTTGGACTTTCTCTCCGTGACGGAATCTTGGATTTCTTCTGGTGAGTCCAGTGTTTTCTCAGAACTTTTACCCCATGGTTGCTCATATTTTAATACCCCAAGGCTCTCGGGCCGTGGAGGAGGTTTAGCTGTCATTTATAAATCTTGTTTTGACTGTAAGCAGTTGTCCCCCCCGACTGCTTTTTCTTCGTTTGAACTGAGCATGTTTGAGCTCGGCTGCACTCCTCCACTTTTGTGCGCAGTCATATATAGGGCTCCCAAGTACAATAAGGATTTCATACGGGACTTTTCTGATTTTTTGAGTGATTACATGTCCAAATATGAGCAAATTTTATTTTTAGGAGACTTTAATATCCCGGTGTGCAGCCCTGGAAAGCCGCTGGTGAAGGATTTTTTAGATTTAGTGGATGCATTTGGTCTCACTCAATCAGTGAAGGGCCCAACGCATGAACGTAAACACACCCTCGACCTTGTCTTATCTTATGGATTGTCTATTTTAAACTTGGTAATTGGTGATGCATTGTTTTCCGACCATATGCCAGTTTTATTTGATTTTATTCCTGTTTCTAAAGCTGTTAAACCCTGTGCTCCTGCTCGAAGCTGCCGTGTTTTTAACTCATCCACTGCTGCTCATTTTTCCACAGCCTTTAATAGTTTAAATTCACAGCTCTCTGTGTCTCTCAGCACTGAGGAGTTTTCACTACATTTTGATTCTTTATGCAACACTATTCTGAATGATGTGGCCCCAATTAAAATTAGGCGTTCAAAGCCTAAATCTGACCCGTGGTTGAGTGACCACACCCGTGCCATTAGGCAGGTATGCAGGAAAAATGAACGCAAGTGGAGAAAGGATGGTCTCCAAGTCTCATTTGATATGGTGAGAGAGAGTTGGCGTCGCTATCAACAAGCTGTAAAAACAGCCAGAGCCAAATATTTCTCTGACATTATTGTTGCCAACTCTCACAACCCCCGTGTTCTTTATGATACAATCAACACGGTCCTAAATTCACATGAACCGGTTCCTATTGAAGCATCTAAAGAACTTTGTGATAAGTTCCTTCAATTTTTTTTGGACAAGGTTACGAACACGAGGGCTTGTATTTCTTTTCCTTCCCATGACCCTTCCATCCTGGTCCCCTGTCCTGCACTTTTTGATCATCTGGAGCCTATTTCTCTCTCCTACCTAGAGAAAATTGTCACCAGTATGAAACCATCAGGTTCCCCCCTTGATGTTGTACCTCCTTGTTTTCTTAAGGAGGTATTTTCTACAGTTGGCTCTTTTGTTCTAAATTTGATCAATAGCAGCTTAATGTTTAGCGTGGTGCCAGGCAATTTTAGACATGCTGTGGTTCAGCCATTATTGAAAAAACCTGGCCTTGATCCTACCTCTTTGTCCAACTTTAGGCCAATTTCAAAGTTACCTTTTATTTCAAAAATATTGGAAAAAGTTGTTTACACCCAGCTGAAGGACTTTTTGGATGAATTTAAAATTTTGGAGGTCTTCCAGTCTGGTTTTAAAACCTACCATAGCACTGAATCTGCTCTTTTAAGGGTTTTTAATGATATATTTTTATCGCTGGATTCTGGAAACTGTGTTTTACTTGTGCTTTTAGATTTAACAGCTGCTTTTGACACAGTCGACCATGAAATTCTTATCGCCAGATTGGAGCAATGGGTGGGCATCACTGGCTCAGCTCTGCAGTGGTTTAGGTCCTACCTTTCAAATCGAAGTTTCAGTGTGAAGATTGATAATTTTACCTCTGCATCTGCTGCCCTCCCCTGGGGTGTACCCCAGGGATCTATCCTTGGTCCTCTGCTCTTCTCACTTTACCTTCTGCCACTCGGCTCTATTTTCAGGAAACATGGTGTGCAGTTTCATTTGTATGCGGATGACTGTCAAGTCTATTTTCCTGTAAAACAAAATGGCTCCACGCAGTCTCTTCTGGACTGTCTTGGTGACATTAGAGGGTGGATGGCGCTTAATTTCCTTCATTTTAATGATAAAAAGACCGAGGTTATGGTCTTTAGATCTAGTGCTCCTGACAGTCCCACCACTTTTGATTTTTCCTCTTTGGCCCCATATGAAAAGTCGATTGTGACAAATCTAGGAGTGAAAATTGACCCCTGCCTGAAACTGGACTGTCACATCAACAGCATGGTTAAATCCTCGTTCTTTCATCTGAGGCGCCTGTCAAAAATCAAGCCCCTCCTTTCTAGACGCCACTTAGAGACCGTAATCCACGCTTTTATTACTTCACGCCTGGATTATTGTAACTCTCTTCTGATTGGAGTAAATAAGGCCTCGCTTTCTCGGTTGCAGCTGGTACAAAATGCTGCTGCACGATTTTTGACTGGTACAGGCAGACGTGAGCACATCACTCCAGTTTTAATGTCCCTTCATTGGCTTCCTGTCCAGTTTCGAATCCATTTTAAAGTTTTATTGTTTGTTTTTAAGTCTTTGAACGGTTTTAGTCCCTGTTATCTGTCTGAACTGCTTCAACTTTATGTGCCATCACGTGCTCTCAGATCCGCTGACCAGATGCTTTTAGCAGTCCCAAAAACCTTTTATAAGACCAGAGGAGACAGAGCATTTTCAGCTCTGGCTCCTAAATTGTGGAACGAGCTGCCACTGAAGGTCAGGCAGGCCCCATCAATATCTGTTTTTAAAACTCGTTTAAAAACACATATGTTTTCATTGGCTTTTAAACCAGAATGAGTTCACATCTCTGTTTTAGTGTTGTATTATTTTACTTGTGATGTACCGATATTTATATGATTGAGATTGATTGTTTTTATTGTTTTGTGCTTGTTTTTATTCTTGTACAGCACTTCGGACGGCTGCTGCTGTATTTTTAAGTGCTTTATAAATAAACTGGTATGGTATGGTAAACATGAACAAAAACATTTTAAATATTGGCCTTTGATGGGCGGTTGACAATAATCTGTCGTAGATGAAACGTGGAGTTACCTGTGTGGGGATGGAGCAGGAGGAGGAATGACCCAGGCTTGTTGATGCTGCTCTCTCATGGTCATGATCTTCTCCTGCTGCTGGGACAAACGCTGCATCTCGGTCTGCAGGAAGGACAGCGACGTGTTCATGCTTTCGATGGAGCGCGTGTACTCTGCCAGGTCGACTTCTCCCGGGGCCACACCTGACGACCGCCGAAGAAAATCTGGTCAAACACTAATTCCACGGTCGTTCAAGACTCCACAGCAGCCGTCGTGTTAAGGTTACCCACCACCGCCATCTTCGCAGGACGATTTGGGAGCAGCTCCGTCAGGTTTGCACCGCTCCATGCTGTGCTGGCTGCTCTCCTTCGAGGAGGACGGAGGCTCGGGTGAAGACGTTTCCGCTCCTCCTGAGCCGGGGCTGAGCGGGGCGGTCACACCTTTCCTTTTCACAACGTTAAGAAAAGCTGTCCTGCCCATTTTCTGGCGATGCCTCGTGAAGGCTGCTTCCACCTGACGGTTGTGAAGAGATCGGCACAATATAATTTCTGTGTGAAACTATTTGAAGAGCATTTCTCCAATGCTGTGAGTCCGTCTACCTTCTTCTTCTGAGCTTCGATGGCTCGGCGTTTTTCTTCAAGCTTCATCCGCAGCTGAATCATCTCGGAGGCTATGAAGTGGGAGGGGTCTCTGGGTGACGAAGTGATTGGAGAGGGTGAAGTGATTGGCAGCGGGGATGTAGAGAACTAAAAAAAACAACAAAAAAAACAAGTATGATGATTAGTGGAATTAATTTACCGTATTTTCTGGACTTTAAGTCACACCTTTTTGCCTAATTTGCATGCCCTGCGACTTCTAGAGGTGAGACTTGTTTATGGATTTCCCCCCATATTTTTAGACAGATTTTTGGCTCAGATATGACCGTTTTTCCATTTAGGCAAAAAGCGTGCAGTACCACTTTCGGTTGCTAGGGGTACACTAACCGTTCCCACCTCATGTGTCAGACGAGAGCCTCCTCTGGTCGGATTCACTCTGTCGCAGCCCGGCCTCCTGCTCTGGAGGTATGAACTAGCTACTTCGCTGTTAGCTCAGTGTTTGTTAGCAAAATAGGTCAAGAACCACAGGACAGATTTTGATCAAACTTACAGAACGTAATCACTAGATGGATATTTACAACTGATTAGCTTTATGAGATGTTTGAGATAAAATTAGATGTTTTATAGACGTAAATGTGTCGCGGTTAGCTTCGTTGATTTTTCCTTGTACGTTTGAGCAAATAGCTCATAAACCACACAGCAGATTTTTTTCAAACTTACAGAAAGTAATCACTAGATGTACATTTACAAACTGTTAGCTGTTGGAGTTATTTGAGATAAAATCTGATGTTTTATAGACGTAAATGTGTCGCGGTTAGCTTAGTTGTTTTTCCTTGTACTTTTTCAAAGCGAAAAGATTTAAATCCAGCAGATTTGACCATTACGTGAATTTATTAAGGAACGGTTAAGCTAAGACACATGTTTGCTATAATTTTCAGCAGACAAATAATTGTTTTTACTGTGTTAATCTTGTGAAAAGTCCTTCCGTGCATGCTTCTGTGGTCGTCATTTTCAGCAGGGCAAATGACGCGCTGACGCGTCGCGTAGCGGTGACGCATAACGCCAAAAATACACTACACGCGGCTCCGCTCCGCCCCGCTCCGCAGGTCGCAGCTGTGCGAGTCCAATTTCCACTACCTGCGCTCAGCTCAGGTCCGAGTGGATGCGCCGCTCCGAGACGCATGCGCGGGAATTGCGAGATCGCGCGATAAATCAAGTGATAAATAATGAAGTCAGAACAAAACAATTCACTCGGTGGAAGAAAGAGAACAACTGTAGAGACTGCTGCCTTGATATTCTCTCGTAAATGAGCTACAGGACATGGTTTGAGCAACAGGAAGTGATGTATTACATTTCAGAATAAAATACTTTATTTATTTCTTGTATTTCTTTTTATTTCTTGTATTGCGTTTGTAGGCGTAGTCAGAAATGATAGTTTGACAGCATTTTTGTACAAATAAATCCGTATAGAGCTAGGATTAGTCCGCCCGTGGTGATTTTATTTTGTAAATACGGAAGTTGTGCTCGTTCCTTTTCCTGTTGGTGCGACGTAATCTTCAAAAGTTGACTCCGGCACAGCTCCGGCATCCGGCAGAAATAGAAAAATTTCTAATTTTGACGGACTGCCGTCCGCTCTCCGCAGCTCGCCGCCGCCGTGCGGAGCCAGTGTAAATTCTGTCATTGATTATAATGGGTGCGTATTTGCTGCGGAGGTCGGACCGGAGCGGGGCGGAGCTGCAACGCGTGTAGTGTATTTTTGGCGTAAGAGATGCGACTTATATAAAGGTGCGACCTGTTTATGGATTTTTCAAAATGTATTGACAATAATTGGACAAAGCGACTTATATAAAGGTGCGACCTATAGTCCAGAAAATACTGTAGAGTCAACATATGGTTATTTATGCCACATTCAGAAAAATTGGCGAGGAGAAGTAATAAAAACGTTACAAACCTGAGAGGAAGCAGCATTGGTTGAACGTGCGTGTTGAACATTCAGGTCAGTGCTGTCAGGCGTGGTTCCTCCACTGCTCCTTCCCTCTAACTTCCTGAACTTCTGCTCTGCAAAGCTGGTCATCCGCACCAGTCCACTGCCGGACCCGCCTGACGAAGAGGCGGGACTTGCTGTGTAAGATCTGGGGAGTGCGGGAGTTGAACTGGGGCAGGGGCTGCCTCGGTCACCTCCGTCCCTCTGTTCACGCTCAGGATTGGAGTTACCGCCCTCTTTGTGTCCTCCTTCCCTGTTTCTGTCCGTCTCTGGCCTGCCCGGCAGCGGACAGGACCGGGTCATGACGTCACAGTCTGGGTCTATGTCTGAGTAGTCTTTCAGAGACGAGGCGTCATCATCCAAACTCTGGATATCCTCAGTCCGCACGTGGATGCCTGTGTCAACTTCATCGGTGGATGCAGAGTTGGGGTCGCGGTCATTGAGCCGCGCCTTGGATAAAGCCTGGTCATCTTCCGGAGCTTGAGCCCCTGGAGGGTCCAACGGCACTGCGCCATGGAGGAAGAAGCTACCATCTCCATCTCCAATGCCCAGGCTGGCATGGGGCCTCTCTGTGTTGTGGATAATCTTGAGGGCCTCCTCGATGCTCGGAGGAGTCGATGGGCTGATGTGACTTGTGGGGTTACCGTGGTATTTCCTGGGGCTGCTGCTGTCTGGTAAAACTCCATTGGAATACCTAAAATCAGCCAGGAAAATTAAGATTTCAGTACAGTGGCGTCTACCTCGAAGCAATTATTACCATTGTTCCTTTGATTATGTTGGTTCCAGCTCATCTAGGATCACATAAACTATTTAAAACCTTTTATATCTTAAAAAAAACAAAACTATATGGTTGAATAGTTGTGTTGACCTCAGGAGTTCCTTTTCAAAGTAGGAAAATGTGTTACTGAAAGAAAGTGGATTTTTGTTTAACACATCCGGTGTTTTTTTCTTTCTTTCTGACATTTCTATTTTTACTTTGAACCAAACTGGATGATCTACAGCAGGGGTGTCAAACTCACTTTCAAAAGGGGGCCAAAATTAAAACCTTTTTCAAACTAAGGGACAATTTCAGACTCTACATTAACTCAAATCAGATACCCAACGTTATTTCTTGGTCACAGATTCCTCAACAAGAATTTGATTGGCCTCATTTGACGTTCTCTGTTGTGCTTTCAGAGTCAGTCAGAGAGTCTTTATTGTCATTTGCACCGCATGTAGTACATGTGATGAAAACGAGATTATGTACACAGGGTCCCAGTTACATCCAACAACAAATGAAAGAGAAAAACAGTAATAACATCTAGGATTAACTAAGAAAAACATCAACTAGTAATCAACTAGTAATCAACTAGTAATACACTAAGCCCTAATGTAGTTTCGACACGGTCATCAAAGATTACTGAAAAAAAATCAAGCGATAGAAGTATTTTACATTTCATATATCATTTTGGGAGTCAGCTAAGATGTCAATGAGGGCCGCATCTGGCCCCCGGGCTTTGAGTTTGACACATATGATCTACAGGGAAAATACTTCTGTTCCAGAAACAGAACCTTGGTCCATGTGAAAAAAAGCTATAGATGATGATAAATCACAATCTGACCAAAAATAATAAGCCTAATAAACAGGATTTAAACCATTTAAGAACATTTCCTTTAACCACTGCACAATGCTCTAATCAGATTAAAAAGCCATGATTCAAAGTACCAAAAGCTGCATGAAGATCGAAAAGAGTAAATTCTACAAATCTTTAATTTGTCTTCTTCTTTCAGCTTTTCCCTCTTCAGGGGTCTCCACAGCGAGTCATCCTCCTCCACCTCACTCTGTCCTCTGTCCTCACTCCATACTTCCATGCCCTCTCTAACTGCATCCATATATCTCCTCTTTGTCTTTTTCCTGGCAGCTGCATTTCTAACATCCTTCTACCAATATACCCACTGTCCCTCCTCTGGACATGTCCAAATCACTGTCCCTCCTCTGGACATGTCCAGACCATCTCAGTCACCAAATCAAGTCAAGTCACTTTAATTAATCAACTATAAAAACCTTAAAAGCCTTAATTATGTGCAATGATGAGCACTTTAACACCAGACTGTAAAGTGTCACTGATACTAGAGGTGTCATTTCTAACCTGAACCCAGAGCCCGGCCCGACCCGGATTAGGGCCAGGCCGGTGTTGAGCTTTTGATTGCATCAGCAGACGTGCGTGGCTGACAATCCAACAATATAGCAACATGGCCTGCCATATAATCACCAGCCGCACGCGACCATTTGATCGCATGCTGACCGGCCTTGGAAGAAGTAAAGAGTTCAGTTAAGCTTCAGATGGGACTGTCCGGCAACGATCCAGCGAAGGGAAATGGACGTTCATTTAGCCGCTGCACTCAGCGGACGTGCGCGGCCGGCGATCCAAACAGGTGAGATCCCAAAATATCCGACATGTCAGAGCAGGGTCTGTGTCTGAATAATGCAGAATGCAGGCAGAAGCAGGGATTTAATGTGCTTTGACAGCCATGAAAGGACAAACACCACTTCAGCTCCGATCTTCTGCCCCCCTTAGTCTGCCAACCGTTAAATTATTGCTACGGGCTGGGGCTGGGTTGGGGCTGATTTTTTGCAACTCAGCAACTCTAACTGATACCATTTGCATCCAGAAAAGTTTTAGTTTCTTAAAAGTCAAATTCTCCAACTCTTTTAGACAATAAGGAGGAACAGCAGCTATATGTTCCCACAAACATTCCTGAATCAAGATGACAAAAGTCAACAAAAATCTTACTTTATTCTTCGTTGTCTCCACTAAGTTTCAGGCCCTTTTAAGACTTGGGAAACATTAATTGAAAAAAAAAAAAAGCAAAGTATTGCTTTAATTTTTTTTATTTATTTAAGCTGATTACGGTAACTTTATATGTTATGGCTACTGATATTTTTCTGCTGAGAAAGCCTGCATCCTGACATTTACATGGATGTTACTTGGATACCTGACACCCATCTAGACTATGTTTTTTAAAGAACTGTCACTCCACTACAGTGACAGAGCGTACCTGATGGGATCTGTAGGAAACGTGACCAAAATGGGCACAACTGTTGTTTCTCAACAGAAGATGACCTTAGCCTAAAACTTTGGCATGAAAAGTGACAAGTGATATGCATTCCTTCAAGGAACGCTAGGCCTTCAACTAATAATGTGCCATGAAGTTACATTTGTTCAGCATAAGTTCATACCATACCATACCATACCAGTTTATTTATAAAGCACTTAAAAATACAGCAGCAGCCGTCCGAAGTGCTGTACAAGAATAAAAACAAGCACAAAACAATAAAAACAATCAATCTCAATCATATAAATATCGGTACATCACAAGTAAAATAATACAACACTAAAACAGAGATGTGAACTCATTCTGGTTTAAAAGCCAATGAAAACATATGTGTTTTTAAACGAGTTTTAAAAACAGATATTGATGGGGCCTGCCTGACCTTCAGTGGCAGCTCGTTCCACAATTTAGGAGCCAGAGCTGAAAATGCTCTGTCTCCTCTGGTCTTATAAAAGGTTTTTGGGACTGCTAAAAGCATCTGGTCAGCGGATCTGAGAGCACGTGATGGCACATAAAGTTGAAGCAGTTCAGACAGATAAGAGGGACTAAAACCGTTCAAAGACTTAAAAACAAACAATAAAACTTTAAAATGGATTCGAAACTGGACAGGAAGCCAATGAAGGGACATTAAAACTGGAGTGATGTGCTCACGTCTGCCTGTACCAGTCAAAAATCGTGCAGCAGCATTTTGTACCAGCTGCAACCGAGAAAGCGAGGCCTTATTTACTCCAATCAGAAGAGAGTTACAATAATCCAGGCGTGAAGTAATAAAAGCGTGGATTACGGTCTCTAAGTGGCGTCTAGAAAGGAGGGGCTTGATTTTTGACAGGCGCCTCAGATGAAAGAACGAGGACTTAACCATGCTGTTGATGTGACAGTCCAGTTTCAGGCAGGGGTCAATTTTCACTCCTAGATTTGTCACAATCGACTTTTCATATGGGGCCAAAGAGGAAAAATCAAAAGTGGTGGGACTGTCAGGAGCACTAGATCTAAAGACCATAACCTCGGTCTTTTTATCATTAAAATGAAGGAAATTAAGCGCCATCCACCCTCTAATGTCACCAAGACAGTCCAGAAGAGACTGCGTGGAGCCATTTTGTTTTACAGGAAAATAGACTTGACAGTCATCCGCATACAAATGAAACTGCACACCATGTTTCCTGAAAATAGAGCCGAGTGGCAGAAGGTAAAGTGAGAAGAGCAGAGGACCAAGGATAGATCCCTGGGGTACACCCCAGGGGAGGGCAGCAGATGCAGAGGTAAAATTATCAATCTTCACACTGAAACTTCGATTTGAAAGGTAGGACCTAAACCACTGCAGAGCTGAGCCAGTGATGCCCACCCATTGCTCCAATCTGGCGATAAGAATTTCATGGTCGACTGTGTCAAAAGCAGCTGTTAAATCTAAAAGCACAAGTAAAACACAGTTTCCAGAATCCAGCGATAAAAATATATCATTAAAAACCCTTAAAAGAGCAGATTCAGTGCTATGGTAGGTTTTAAAACCAGACTGGAAGACCTCCAAAATTTTAAATTCATCCAAAAAGTCCTTCAGCTGGGTGTAAACAACTTTTTCCAATATTTTTGAAATAAAAGGTAACTTTGAAATTGGCCTAAAGTTGGACAAAGAGGTAGGATCAAGGCCAGGTTTTTTCAATAATGGCTGAACCACAGCATGTCTAAAATTGCCTGGCACCACGCTAAACATTAAGCTGCTATTGATCAAATTTAGAACAAAAGAGCCAACTGTAGAAAATACCTCCTTAAGAAAACAAGGAGGTACAACATCAAGGGGGGAACCTGATGGTTTCATACTGGTGACAATTTTCTCTAGGTAGGAGAGAGAAATAGGCTCCAGATGATCAAAAAGTGCAGGACAGGGGACCAGGATGGAAGGGTCATGGGAAGGAAAAGAAATACAAGCCCTCGTGTTCGTAACCTTGTCCAAAAAAAATTGAAGGAACTTATCACAAAGTTCTTTAGATGCTTCAATAGGAACCGGTTCATGTGAATTTAGGACCGTGTTGATTGTATCATAAAGAACACGGGGGTTGTGAGAGTTGGCAACAATAATGTCAGAAGCTGATTTTTTGCAACTCAGCAACTCTAACTGATACCATTTCATCCTGAACTACAAACGGTAAGAGGTAGCACACAAAATATCTGCTGCAAGGAGTCTTTTTAAACTGTAGCTTCTTGTGAAAGGTGATCCTCATCTGTACCTGCTTTGGTTCTTGATGGAGAATGTAAAGTTCCGCCCCACAGGTTTGTGAGAGGTGAAGTCCTCCTCCTCTAGTATTTGTCTGCTCTGGCCGTTGATGTCGACAGGCGGGAGGGACTGTTGCCGCTTCATGCCTCCGCGTGATGCATAATGGACTTTGAAGCCCAGACCGTCACTGCTGGCCGAGCGGGTCATACCGCTGGGGGATGGAGCCTCGAAGGGCAGGTCTACGTCTAAAGGAATCTCAAAGGAAATTCCCCTGGAAGAAGAGCTAAAGGAAGAAGACTCATTTAGTTGTGAAGCAACAGGCTAATGGGTCAAAGTAGACCAGTAAAGGGTGGATTCTAAAGGTTAGACAGGTTTCATGTACTCACGGTTTCTCTTTGGGCCACGTCCTGACGCAGTCATCAACGTAGGACATGGAGGTAGATCTCTTCATTACACCTGTCGGGATTACTTCATTTACAAGAAGATTAACTGTTAAATATAATTTGTATGGTCTATCATGGCAAGTTCTTGCATTTAAAACATCAGTCCCAGAAGTTTTTATTTAATTATTTAAGCTTTGTGATTAGAATATTGGCAGCTGAACATTAAATGTCTTCATAAACAAAAAAACTAGTTTCAGTGTAGTACCATAAATCGGCCACCAAGCGGTGTCCAGATTCTTCACAAAGAAAATCCGCACTTTTACCAAGTGTTCTGCTCAAATACTGTAGGTGCTTTAGTAACGCCTTTTTCCTGGCCAGGGGGAGAGCATGGCACACCTTCAAGTTAGAAAACATGTCTGTCTTGCATTCTGTTGTGTCATTTTTACCAAGCCGGTCATCTATCTTGATTTCTGCTCGCAAGAAAAGGGCCTTCATCAACCTTTATTTATACAGGTTAGTCTCATTGAGTCACGAGGACTCATTTTCAAGAGAGAGGCCTTAAAGGGACAGGAGCTAAAGGAAGTATTTCAAATGTACAGTTGAGTTAAATTTTGCAGTAATATACAATATAGGTAGTCCTCGACTTACGACGGTCTCGAGTTACGACGTTTCGCGGTTACGACGCATCTCCCATAAAAATAAGAAATAAAATAAATAATTTATTTGAAATTTTATTTTGAAAAGCAGAGTTACGCAATTTCCGGTTTTACGTTATTAACGTTGCTGTGGAAGAATGCTACACATTAAGAGTCAGAGTCAGAGTCAGAGAGAATTTATTGTCATTTGCACCGCATGTAGTACATGTGTTGAAAACGAGATTATGTACACAGGGTCCCAGTTACATCCAACAACAAATGCAAGAGAAATACAATAATAACATCTAGGATTAACTAAGAGAGACATCACATCAGCTAGTAATACACTAAGCCCTAATGTAGTAGAAAAACATCATTATAAACAGCAGCACGAACATGAGCAGATGGTCACAGATGAACGCAGCAACAAGAAACAGATCAGTACAGTATCAGTATGATGTGACATTTTGCAGTGTTTATTCTTATTATTTATTTATTCATGAGTCTGACAGCCTCAGGGTAGAAGCTGTTTCTCAGTCTAGTGGTTCTACATTTGATGCTCCTCAACCTCCGTCCCGAGGGGAGTGGTGCAAAGAGTGAGTGTGCTGGGTGAGTGAGGTCTTTCATGATGCAGGTGGCTCTTTTTCTGCATCTGGAGGTGTAAATGTCTGTGATGGTGGGGAGACTGACTCCCACAGACTTCTGTGCAGCCTTCACCACTCTCTGCAGAGCTTTTCTCTCTGCAACTGTGCAGCCTCCATGCCACACGTTGATGCTGGAGCACAGGACGCTCTCCACTGCACACCTGTAGAACGAGGTGAGGACTGGGCTTCTCAGACCGGCTCGTCTCAGCCGTCTGAGGAAGTAGAGTCTCTGATGACCTTTCTTGATCAGGCTGGTGGTGTTATTGCTCCAGCTGAGGTTATCATTCAAGTGTACACCCAGGTATTTGTAGCTGGAGACCACCTCCACCGCAGATCCACCTATATACAGTGGGGTGTGGGTGTGTTTGTTCCTTCTGAAGTCCACAATCATCTCCTTCGTCTTCTTCACATTCATGTGAAGGTTGTTCTCTTTGCACCAGCTCTCCAGATGTTCCACCTCCTGTCTGTAGCTGGATTCATCATTATCTGTGATGCATCCCACCACAGCTGTATCATCTGCAAACTTAACAATATGACAGCCTGGATGTGTGGCTATACAATCATATGTGAGCAGAGTGAACAGAAGAGGGCTCAGCACACATCCCTGAGGAGAGCCAGTGCTGAGGGTGATGGTGGAGGAGGAGAAGTTGTGGATCTTCACGGACTGTGGTCTGTCTGTTAAGAAGTCTAAGACCCAGTTACAAATAGAGGGGCTTAGTCCAAGTGTGGATAGTTTGTCTATCAGAGTTTGGGGGATCATGGTGTTGAAGGCAGATGTGAAGTCCACAAAGAGCAGACGCACGTATGAGTCCTTCTGATCCAGGTGGGTGAGAGCAGTGTGGACCACGGAGGAGATGGCGTCCTCTGTTGATCGGTTCTCACGATATGCATATTGATGAGGGTCCTCGTTGATGTTGACGGCTGTCTTGATGTGGGACATGACCAGTTTCTCAAAACATTTAGCGACTATCGGGGTGAGAGCCACCGGTCTGTAGTCATTCAGACCAGTCACTGTGGAGCTTAAAGAGATTAAAGGTTCAGTATGCAGTTTCTGTAGAACTGCAGCACTTAGAAATATTTTCAACAGGCAAAGCATTCTGATCCCTCCCCCTCAGAGCCATATGTGGCTCTGCCCCCTTGTGGTCTGTTGAATTTCAAATTCAAGCTCTGTTTTTATTGGCTGATTCAAATTCAAGCTCTGTTTTTATTGGCTGGTTACAAACTCTGTTTTTATTGGCTGGAAAATGGCGGGTCACCTTTTCTTTTTAGAAATGCTTATTTACCACCTGGAGAAGCAAGGGGACAATATTTTTTTTAATTTTTTTCAGAGATTACCTGGCTAACATCAGTCTGTCAGGAGGTAGTGACAGAGTGAAGAAATATGTTCATAAAAAAAGCTACATACTGAAGCTTTAATCTCTCAAAAAGCTAAGTCTGGTCCTCTGGACATTCAAAAAAACAAAACTGTACTGTGAACCCTGTTTTACGTCATAAACGGAACGGAATACGGCAGATGGGCCGAGCTCGACGGCGGTTTTACGTCGTAAACGCAATACAGGATACGGAGGAGGGATGGACGGCTTCACCACAGCATCCCAGTAGGAAATTAACTCTTTTTTCCCCCTTCATTATGGCTCCCAAATGTATGTGTTTTTTGATAATTATGTAGGGTACTGTGTTAGGATAGGCTAAGTGCTTGGTAAAATACAGTACTGTACGTATAAGGTGAAGTATTTACGTATGTTCCGACTTACGTCGAAATTCGCTTTACGCCGCGCAAGAACGGAACTCCGTCGTAAGTTGAGGACTACCTGTACTGGCATCAACAATGTTTTTAAAGGATATAAACCTAGCAGACCCCATTGAAACTATAAATGAGTAAATAAGTTATATTCTAGTCAGAATGGCACACCATGATTGATCATACCTTTAGCAGCAAAGTTTTCTGGACTGGCGGGTCTGTCTGCATAGTTCTGTTTGACTGGACTGGACACAGGAGCCATATCTGTGCAGGACGGTACAGGCTCACACACTGGAGGAGACAACAGGACAGATTATCAACACTCAAAACTCTTTACAGGAAATGACAACTAGCATTTGAAACACGGTAAATGAAATGTAACAACAGCAAGCGGGTTGTACTGTACCACTTGGGTTGAAGACTCTGGGTTGAACAAATGAAGGCTTGACCACTTCGAACCACCAGAAAAGTTCAGCCATAAACACCAGGTAGTTACTCTGCACACATTTACGCTCAAGTTACACGTTTGACTGGTTGCAGCCCGTACAGACACTACAATACATCTTATATCAGATCAACGAGGGCTCGGCCGACCAAGAGTTGCTAGGCAACTGGCTCAGATG
>JBBPBX010013521.1:0-29097 GCA_038048925.1 Garcialebias charrua
CGTCATTACCCAGACGGCGCACTTCCGGTTAGCGGGAAAGACACAAACATAAATGACTAAATACAATTAATAAAACATTTGCATACACACCAATAATAACTCTATACACATATAAAACCATATAAAATTATGGTGACGTTCCCCCTACGGATAGCCGCAATAAATTTTCGCCCAAACCCCGGGCGGACACAACGGAACTCACTTGTAGTGCCGGTAGCGCGCAGCCGCTTCCCGTTTCGGGTCGTTGTCATGATCTGCTACTAGGAGCTAACGCTAACAACAACGGCAGTGGATAGGAACCAGAAGTGGCGGATGCGTGTTGCATTTTACCGGAAGTACGTCACGGCCCCCTGTGGCATATACAGTAGTCTATTGGAGTCCTGACTTTGAAAAACTTTCTCAACTCAGAACTTGGAAACTTTGACTTCTGAGTTCAAATAGAAAACATTGCGTGACCTACCCCTCCTGTCTGAGAGGCATAACAGCAGAGGGTTGACTTTAACCTACCTCCCCCACCCCTTACCACCCATACCACCTCAAGTGTTACATAAATCATGTTGAGATGGACAAAAAGTGTCTGAAATATTTTTTGAAAGGGGCAACTAATAAGTTTTTTGAGATATATTTCATTCTCATGTTGACATTCTCACGTCATAATTAAATTTAAATATAACTAACGTACAATTTCTACCAATACAAATTTAAGGCCTCCACAATTTCTTAATTTTCTATGTGGCAATTTTACCACTGAATTGATGGTTTTATAAACATTCAGAGTCAGAGAGTCAGAGAGTCTTTATTGTCATTTGCACCGCATGTGGTACATGTGATGAAAACGAGATTATGTACACGGGGTCCCAGTTACATCCAACAACAAATGCAAGAGAAAAACAGTAATAACATCTAGAATTAACTAAGAGAAACATCAACTAGTAATACACTAAGCCCTAATGTAGTGGAAAAACATCATTATAAACAGCAGCACGAACATGAGTCTGTATGAGCAGATGGTCACAGATGAACACAGCAACAAGAAAACAGATCAGCATGATGTGATATTTTGCAGTGTTTATTCTTATTATTTATTTATTCATGAGTCTAACAGCCTCAGGGTAGAAATTCATAAATCAGTTCTAGTTTATCAAAGTAACCAAAGTCCCTTCCTCCTAAAACAAACATACCGGTAATCAATTTGATCTTTTTTTTTTTTTCAGGTCCAGATATCCACAATAAATTATTTCTATATGAAAAAACAACAACAATTTTTTCATCTCTAACACTGAGTAGTTCATGTACTGTATCTACATTGTGTTTGCGACTATTTTGCTCATCAGCTACTAGACCTTGTTATAATGCTCTGGTTTTCATTATTGAAACTCTGAGTTCTGCCCCCTCGTATCTCACTGATCTGCTGCAGCCATATGTCCCACAGTGCTCTCTGAGGTCAGCAGACCAGAAGCTTCTATTGGTTCCAGGAACTGGTTTTAAACTCAGAGGTGACGGGGCTTTCGCTGTTGCAGGTCCAAAACCACCACTGCATGTCAGGCAGGCTCCGTCACTGTTTTTAAGTCTCATTTGAAAAACAATTTTTATTTCCTGGCTTTTGACACAGTGTGAGTTAATTTTAACTTCTCTGTATTCTATAATACATGTAAGAATGTCTTTATTTCTTGTTTTTACCCGTTTTACCCATTTTTATTTTATGCTTTACTTCCGGCACTCGGCAAGGCAAGTCGCATATCTTTCTGCTCTTCCCTCCCCTAAGTTTTTCCTACTCCCTGCTTGCTTTTCGTCTCGTCTGCGACCCTTCAGCGCAAGGGCGTAACTTTGTGTTGAAAGTTGGTGGGGACGGAAATCGAAAATGCTGCATCTGCTTTTTTGGACAAAGTACCGGTACTTTTTTCAATTGTGTATGTCGTAATAACAATAACAGTTGTATGACACCCTTACTAGCAGTTCAACAGCTGTATGACACTGAGTAGCAGTTTAACAGCTGTATGACTCCCTGAGTTAGCATTTATCCTGTCAGATCATTGTACATTGTTATTAACACCTTCATTTTCATTACATCAGCACACAAGTTTTATACAAAAGGTCTTTGTAAGAAGGCACGATACAGAAAGACATTGTTAACAGGAATAACAATAATAAACTTTATTTAAATAGGACCTTCCAGCAACAACTTGCATTGTCCAAAGTGCATTACAAGATAATAAAGATAAAAGTTGAATGAATGAATGAAAATAATACTACAAACCGGATTCCAAAAAAGTTGGGACACTAAAAAACTGAATGCAATGATGTGGAGATGGCAAATGTCAATATTTTATTCGTAATAGAACATAGATGACAGATCAAAAGTTTAATCTGAGTAAATGTAACATTTTAAAGGAAAAATATGTTGATTCAAAATTTCAGTGTCAACAAATCCCAAAACATTTGGGAAGTAGCAATAAGTGGCTGGAAAAAGGAAATTGAGCATATAACGAACAGCTGGAAGACCAATTAACACTAATTAGGTCAATTGACAACATGATTGGGTATAAAAAGAGCTTCTCAGAGTGTCAGTGTCTCTCAGAAGCCAAGCTGGTAAGAGGATCACCAATTCCACCATTGTTGCGCAGAAAGATAGTGCAGCAATACCAGAATGGTGTTACCCAGCGTAAAATAGCAAAGACTTTTAAGTTATCATCATCAACCGTGCATAACATCATCAAAAGATTCAGAGAATCTGGAACAATCGCTGTGCATAAGGGTCAAGGCCGTAAAACTCTACTGGATGCTCGTGATCTCCGGGCCCTTAAACGTCACTGCACCTCAAACAGGAATGCCACTGTCAAGGAAATAACAGAATGGGCTCAGGAATACTTCCAGAAAGCATTGTCAGTGAACACAATCCACTGTGCCATCCGCCGTTGCAGCTGAAACTCTACAGTGCAAAGAGGAAGCCATTTTTAAGCAAGCTCAGACGTTTTCACTGGGCCAGGGGTCATTTAAAATGGAGTGTGGCAAAATGGAAGACTGTTCTGTGGTCAGATGAGTCACGATTTGAAGTTCTTTATGGAACACTGGGACGCCATGTCATCCGGACCAGAGAGGACAAGGATAGCCCAAGTTGTTATCAACGCTCCGTTCAGAAGCCTGCATCACTGATGGTATGGGGTTGCATGAGCGCTTGTGGCATGGGCAGCTTGCATGTCTGGAAAGGCACCATTAATGCAGAGAACTATGTTCAGGTTCTAGAACAACATATGCTCCATCTAGACGTCATCTCTTTCAGGGAAGACCCTGCATTTTTCAACAAGATAATGCCAGACCACATTCTGCAGCAATCACAACATCATGGCTACGTAGGAGAAGGATCCGGTACTGAAATGTCCAGCCTGCAGTCCAGATCTTTCACCTATAGAGAACATTTGGTGCATCATAAAGAGGAAGGTGCAACAAAGAAGGCCCAAGACGATTGAACAGTTAGAGGCCTGTATTAGACATGAATGGGAGAGCATTCCTATTTCTAAACTTGAGAAACTGGTCTCCTCTGTCCCCAGACGTCTGTTGAGTGTTGTAAGAAGAAGGGGGGATGGCACACAATGGTAAAAATGGACTTGTCCCAACTTTTTTTGGATTTGTTGATGCCATGAAATTTTGAAAAAACATATTTTTCTCTTAAAATGATACATTCTCTCAGTTTAAACTTTTGATCTGTGATTTGTGTTCTATTCTGAATAAAATATTAGATGTTGGCACCTCCACATCATTGCATTCAGTTTTTATTCACTATTTGTTTAGTGTCCCAACTTTTTTGGATCTGGTTTGTAAAAAACAACAACAATTAAGATTGTTATTTTCTCCCTAGCTTCATACAGTGCTCTTGATGTGTTGTGTAGAATCCACTTTGCTCATTGGGAAGAATCTTCTAAGCATATGATGTCACAATTTGGCCGATAGAAACTCTGAAAATGAAATGAAGCTATTTAGAGGACATTTAATCCGTAGGAGCTGCACTGAGTACAACAATCTATCCAGGCTTGCTCCAAACTAAAAATAGTAGGTGCACACTATCATTACAAATGCAATTACAGTAATTAATAAAAATAAAACAATTATCAGCATTTATTTCACAGTATTGCAGCAGCATGGCAGCATGACCTGTCTTGCCCTGCAGCATGAACGTGCTGGTACACCTGATGTTGAAACTAACAGGCAGACTCAGTGATGGAGGACTTTAAGGCTTTAGCTCTGTGTCTGCTTCAAGATAAATAAGAACATGCTCCACCTGTTTCAGAGCTTTTCAGATTGTTTTCAGCTTGTTTATTGATTCACCGTGAGTTGCTAGTAGATGGAGCTAAATATGCTAGTAGAAGTATCTGCAGCCACTTCTTAAACTCGTCCTCCATCCCTCCTCCGTCTGCAGCAGGATGATAATACTGTTTTGTTTAAATTAAATTCACAAAGCTCAGACTAACTTCGCGCACACTGTTCACACATAAACAAACGTAGTTTTCGCTCCTCCTGAAGTCGCGCACATATTACACGCAAAACGTCATCAAAACGATTTACTTACGTTCAGGAAATGCATGCACACTGTAAACACAATAACACCATGAGTACTGTGCACCAAAACTATTTAATGACTTACTTTTTGGTCGTATTTTGCCGTGTAGGGTGATCAGACAGCTCCTCTGCACGCCATGGGAGTCTTGCAAACTGCGCAGTGCGTACTAACTAAATACAGAGCCACTGCTGGACAGAGCAGCTGTTCGGCAGTTGTTGTTGTTGGTTTTTTTTGTTGGGGTTCGTTGACGGTGTGAAACGGAGATAACTTTTTTCTTTTCTTTCTGAGTAGCGGCATGAATGGGGTTTTAATCAGAGGGTTAGGGTTAAATGTTCAATAAAATAAAATAAAAAGTAAAATATGTGAACAAAATATTGGTGGGGACTGTCCACTAGAGGTCAGCATTGGTGGGGATTTGTCCCCACCAGTCCTTCAGGAAGTTACGCCTATGCTTCAGCGCTCACTCGAACCAATATGGAATTAATAAATTGGGCTGTTTCTTCAATGGATAAGATTTTTTCCACGAAGCGGACCGTGCCAGGAGAAGCTGTCTGTCCCTCCGACACACACGCGGCTGGATACGTGCTGGACTCGTGGGGTCAGTGGCAGCCCATGTGTCTGACCGTCTTAAGTGTCGAGGACGTGGAGGATTTGTGGATTATTGGAATATTGGTAGCAACTGCTCTGTTTTTTGGCGTAAGCGGAGTTGTCTGTTACTGGAAGCTGAGGGAGGCTTCGGCAGCTATCAGCGCGCTGTCGACACTACCTGATCAGCAAAATTCTCTGACCCGGGCCGTGAGCTCCTCATCCCAGCTGTTGTATGAGCTCAATCGCTCGCTGGGATCGCTCGGACCTGCAGGGCGCTTTGGGACTTGTTTACAGCCACCCCGGATCAATCAAGGGACAGATGGGGGTTCATAGAGCGGGACCACATATGTGACTGGCCGTGGCAAAACCAGGAACAAGTCTCCCCTGGGTCATTTTGAGTTATTTACAGAATCTTAAAGTGTGGGTTCTAAGCTATCCGATGATGCCAAACACATGTCGCTCAAAAAAAAAATGAAGAAGATACAGCCATTTCAATGTTGGCAATCTGCAAATAAGATTAGGGAGAAAACAGGCTTCAAAGTTTTGGAAGAATGTCCCCATTCCAGAAGCATTACCTGGGGGTGTTAACAATTGCTGTTCATTTACATTAATTTGCGTTAACCCAACCCCCAGAACTGACTGTCAACACAGACTCACAGCCTAGGAAGGTGTGCAGAACTTCAGCTTTGCTGGCAAATAGGGGTATGAATCTCTGTGTCTGGAGAATTGATTTAATTCCGATTTTTGGTATCACGATTCGATTCAAAATCAATTTTTCGATTCAGAAACAATTTTTGATTCAAAAATGATTTTTCTATTAAAATGGTCATAAATTTAGTTTCAGCTTTGTAACTGACAAGCTGAAAAGAATAAACAACAATGTAAACAAATGGAGCATTTATTTAAAACAATAATTTTAAACTGAGAATAACAACAATGTAAACAAATGGAACATTTATTTAAAACAATAATTTTAAACTGAAAACATTAACAACAATGTAAACAAATAGAACATTTATTTAAAACAATAATTTTAAACTGAGAATATTAAACAACAATGTAAACCAATGGAACATTTATTTGAAACAATAATTTTAAACTGAGAATAACAACAATGTAAACAAATGGAACATTTATTTAAAACAATAATTTTAAACTGAAAACATTAACAACAATGTAAACAAATAGAACATTTATTTAAAACAATAATTGTAGGTTCTGTACTTTATCAAAGTTTTTGAATCATTTGATATTCATACCAAAAATACAAACAAATAATACAGGAATGCATTAAATGCTGTAACTTGAATTACCAGTACTGTATTAGGTTAGCTTAGTTGCCTGGATTCCTCTAAAACAATAAAATAAAAATATAGGAACAAATAATTCATCCATCCATCATCTTTAACCACTTCTTCCTTTAAGAGTCATGGGGCTCACTGGTGTCCATGTCCAGTCATCACTGTGCGAGAGGCGTGGGACACCTGGACAGGTCTCCAGTCCATCACATACAAATAATTCAAAATATACAGACAAAAACAGACTTCAGCCTACCAAAGTGTAGTAACCTTTAACTCAAGCATTATAAGAGGGGGACAATAATGCTGTCATTGCTGGTATCACTCAGCCCTCTGTGAATAGCAAACAACCATCAGGGTGCTAACGATCCATTGTTAGGCTGATGGTCCTCCATCATGTGAGCAGCTGGTTTCGGCTGTCATCAGCAAACTGGTTCATCCACTGTGAGAGGGTGTTAAGACTGAGCTGAATACCAGACTTAGCTTTTTTAGATTTTTGTACCTGGATTATTGAGCATGCATCAGGGTAAAATTAAACATGTTTAAAAATTGATTTTGGAGCATTTAGAATTGATTCTGAATCGCCAGGACTAAGAATCCAGAGTCTTTCTTTAAAAAATCTATTTTTTCCTACACTCCTACTGGCAAACTTCCTTTTGATCTTTAAAAAAACAACATTAATACAAAGAATTGTATTTTATGTTATTGTGACATGTTTTACACATTAATAATGTTAATTGTTTTGTTACAGCCCACCCCAAAAAATAAGGGTCACAACTACAGTAGTCAAGTCAAGTCAATTTTATTTATATAGCACAGTTAAAAGGGTCCCCGGTTCAAATCCCGGTCTGGGGGCCTTTCTGGGTGGAGTTTGCATGTTCTCTCCGTGCATGCGTGGGTTTTCTCCGGGTGCTCCGGTTTCCTCCCACAGTCCAAAAACATGCATGTAAGGCTGATTGGTAACTCTAAAATTGACCCTAGGTGTGAGTGAGACAGGTCCCTCTTGTAAATGAGTCCCCGTGGCTCAACGAGGCTAGCCTGTATAAATAAAGCTTGAATGAAAAAAAAAAACAGATAAACTGTTATCAAGGTGCTTCACACACACAACATAAAAGAGGTTTAAAAATTTAATGAACAGTATCACACACCAATGGTAAAAATTATGATATTAACAGCAGTAAAAGTATAATAAAAATGGTGTTAAAGGTAGGGGAGACCGGGTATAGTTGTAACATGGGGAGAGTTGTAACACCACCAGTTCCACCAATCAGGGATATGATAGGATTCACATGATCATTTCAGTGTTTACCCGCTTCCTCCACAATACCATATTGTCATTGTCAAGTCTGGAAACAGGTACATGCAGATACTAAGGAGAAAAAACTGATTTTGAGGTAAGAAAGTAAATTTTTTGACCATGACTATATTTTGTTTAGTACTTATACTGTTGCAGATAAAACCATATAACTTACATTAGATGAAAGTGTAATTTCTCAGGCAAAATGTGATGCATTTTCCTGTGCTAATTTCAAACCACTATGCTACTACAGCTAGCTAAACATGGCTGACAGGGTTGGGGTGGGTTGTGCACATTATTTAGGCCTTATATGGCATTATACTATATTTAGGCATTATAGGTCTACATGTTAAGGAAGATTGTTCTAGTAGAATAATTTACACACATGCACACACAAATAGTATACAGGTGGTCCCCGACTAAGTTGGAAAATGTATGCTAGCGCTACTACGAACCCATTTTTCAACACAAACATGGTTCATAAACATGCACAGAACTTTGTTTACAATAGCTAACACACTTTCATCTAAAAACACATTCCAGTGCTGTATTTTCTGTATGTTCTGTACAACTTTACTATTCGTTAGTCAGCTCGTAAGTCCGGAACGTTGTAAGTCGATGTGCTCGTAAGTCGGGGACCACCTGTATTTGAGTTATGGTCAGTCACAGAAAGAGAGAGAGACATTTTGTTCTTGTATTGTTCTTTTAATTCAGTAAACCTCTTTTTGAAGCATATCACATGGTGTGGCCTCTGTTTTTGCTTATTTTGTCTAATTGTTACAACTTACCCCAGCAAGTGTGGTTGTAACAAAGGACCACCATGTATTTGACATGAACTCATGAGGTCTGTGATATTCTTGCAGAGGTTTGAATTGGTGCCATTTGTAGTCAACAAATGTGGGTATTTTGTATAAAAGTTTGAAAACTCTAGCTCAAAAATTCTGTGAGTTAAAGGTGCTGGAGCAAAAAGTGTTACAACCATACCCGGTCTCCCCTACAGGACAGGAATGCACTTTATAAAGTTGATGACACTGGAAAAGTTTGTATAATAGCTGAAGATGTTGAGTAAACTCAGGAGATGCTTATGTTGCATCTAAGAAGGTTAGACAGGGGGAAAACAAAATAAAATAAGGCTTTACACACACCAAGCTCCTGCACAGACTTATTTTAGATGTCACAAAGGTGTTGGTGCTACATGACTTTTGTGTCATCAGGGCAGAAAGGCCTTATCTTTGCTGTAGGTCTTTTTTATTAAGCTTTTGTGGGCTGGTCGGTTTCCATCCATCCATCCATCCATCCATTCATCCAAATAATGTATTTCAAAGAAAGAAAGATTTCTTGTTTCACCAAATATATATTAACATGAAAAATAAATTCTAAAGATAACCTTACATAAAGATAAACAAAAACATTTTAGAGCAAAATTATCTGGGAAAAACAAGGCTATTTTAATTAAACACGCTGCTCCATTCAGCTTTTTTATCATGATGACAGCAGCTGACAGCAGCTGACAGCTGCGTGAGAACGGCTGATCCATCCGATCTTAACTGTACATTTTACCTTTTCAAACGGCCAGTTGAATCTGCATAATTGGTGCACCATTATCGTGCTTTAAATTTTAGTTTCTTTGCTGCGATTTGTAAAACCAACGCGTGTGATTGCGCGATGCGCAGCTGGACACAGACCATGGCTGCAGACACGGAGCCGAGTAGAGGCTCACTTTACCGCAGTGGCTGCGCGCATGGCGCGGTGATTACGCGTGTCTGCTTTGTCTAATGAAATAAAGATAGTGGATGGATGGATGGACGTATGGATGGATGTATTATGTAGGATGGAAACTGATTTGCTTGCGCACGCAGTAAAGGCTTCTTTTTTTTTCCCCTCGGGTCGGTCGAAAAACAGCTGACCGCTCTGACGCTTTGATCGGCTTTATTTTATTATTTTCCTTGTTCCTTGTGTCCACTGGGTGATCTATAGCTGTTAAGTAGCCATGTGCTTCTTTCAAAGCTGCACGTTATTGGCCGAAGAGCTCTGATACCAGCCAAACAAGTCCCGCATGTTAATCAGCTGTGAGGGTCCCCGCCCCCCAGTACGCAAATCACTGCGGCTTGGTTTTACTCTGAAAACAAACTTAATTCTAACACAAAGTTTAACAGTTTAAACACTTATAAAGTGTTTTTTAAAGCATGGGATGGTTTCTTCACAACTTCAACTGGTACATTTTGCAAAAAAACGATTTTCACTAATTTCTCAGAAGTTGAAGGTTTATTGATTTTTTCTCAGTTAGAGCTGTGCCGACTTGTTCCTACATTTCTCGTGGCTGGCCACATATTATTTGGATTTTTTTTGGCCATGAAACAGCACCACAGACTTGATGGCGGCAGTGGAAAAGAACACTGTGGTCTATTGGATAATAAACAAGACTATTATCTGGCTTCTGCACATGTCCTTGAAAAAGAAGGCTGTCAGAAGCCATTCTCCTGGGAGTGTGGAGCTGAAGAGACCTGCTGCCCTCCCCCCCCTCACCCCCCCAGAGATTTCTGTGCAGCCTCAGATAACGCCCAGCTGCACATCTGCTGAACTTGTGTTTGTCTGAAGTTACTCACAGACTCTATCTCCTTGCCTGCCGTCTCTCAATTTGTTATTGTAACTAAATGTGCTTTTTGATATGGTTTTTACTGGATCACGCGGTGTCTTGAAGACAAAACGTGATTCATCTTTTTTTAATATCAACGCTGTAAAACCCCGTGTCTTTGCCTGTTTTCCTGCCTTTGACCTTCATCTGGGGACAGATGGGAGCGGCCGCGCTATAAGCATATCATGTGTTGATAAACATGTCATGTGTTTTGGTGAGCAGCAGCTTTTTGCACTCATTCTCTCTCCTGGATGACTGTAACTACATATTTACGTTGTATCGGTGAAAATTGATGCAATGTTAATAAACCTATCTTGTATCTTGTATCTTGTTTTCCTGTCTGCTGTGCTTGTTTGTTTCTATTGTACAGCACTTTGGTTGGCCTCGTTGCTGTTTTAAGTGCTCTATAAATAAATTTCTACGGTAAGTATGGTATAATGTTAGTCATTAGTTCTTAACTATTTTGATCTATGTATTTTATCCAGTGTCCTATACTGTACAGCTCTTTGGTTGACCTTGTTGCTGTTTTAAGGCTTTATAAATAAAGTGGTATTATCATATGAAGTTCTTGAGAAAAAAAAAAGGTATCTAAAACAAGCGAGATGTTAATGACGAATGAGACAAAAGGCAGAAGAAAAGATTAATTTCACCTGGGAATACTCGGATTACGAATGTTTACAGATCTCTCTTGCAAACGAGTCCCCGAGTCTCAATGAGACTAACCTGTATAAATAAAGGTGTGTGGTTTGAATATGGCGTTTAGAGATCTTGACCTCAAGTGGCTTTAAGAATCTGTTGGAATCCTGGCAAAAACCAATGCAGACATGTTCCTGTTTTTGATTTTCTCCATTCACCTTAAAATCTATCTGTTTTGCTACTTTGACATCTTTTTTTAACTTGTTTAAAAAATCTGTATGCCTCTCTTATGATTGTCTATTGTGGTCACTGTTGTCATCATTTTTTTGTTTGTAGCAGGTCTCTCTTGTAAACGAGTCCTTGAGACTCAAAGAGAGTAACCTGCTTTGGCGGTAATACACCGGAAGGTTGTAAGCTGCCGTTAAACCTCACGGAAGAAGAAGAAGAGTAACCTGCCTAAATAAAGGTTGAATTAATAAATTATATGATACATCGTCTTGCCAAACTTAAACTATCGCGATACTCTGCGAGATCTCGCTCCATCCCCGACTGACCAACGGCTCGCATCACTGGGAGCAGCAGCGGCAGATGACGCGGCGCTGGGAGCTTGAAGGAAGAAGAGGAGGTAAGAACGTCTTTATTTCTTCTTTTTACCCATTTTTTCCCTCCCCGGGGGATAAAGTAACGTGACGTTTGATTATTTAGGAGCAGGTCTGTTCTGCAACATCGCTCCAAAGCGGAGGACTTGTTTTTTTTTTAAATACACACCGGTGACTGAAAAGAGACTGTTTTCTTTCGCCATTCATTTAGTCTGTCCGCCGCGGAAACGTGCCGCTTTTTTAATTTTTATTCTTTTTATGGACCGAGTCCCGGGCGGGACGGTGTGATTCATCTCGGGTTCGGTGAGCTCGAGCGGCTCTTTGATCGTCCTCTGTTGTCACTTGTAAACTGGAACACGCGCAGGATGAAAAAGCGTCTCTGTCCATGTTCTGACATCATCTGGCAACATGCCGGTAAATCACAGTGAAATGAATTATTTACTGAGTTCACGAGCAGACGAGCTTATAAAACAAACCAGTCATTGTAGCTGGTTGACTCCAGCTCCTTAATGGTTTTATTATATTCTGAGAGCTTCATTAAACTGTGAGTTATTTTACTAACAGACAGCAACAAGTTACTGATCACATTCTAAGCAAAGAGCAGCACTCAGAGTCTGTGTTGTGAATGACTCTCTACTACCAGCCCTCAACTTAACCCCAGTTGTGGAGTTTTCAAATGTTACTTAGCTGGAGGAGCCATCTTGAATTTAATTGAAACGTTCACTAGATATTTTAGATTTTAAAACTGATTAGGACAAATACACATTATTATATTTTAAATTAGATGCATAAGCTGAACATGGACCAAGAAGTTTGAACATACAGTACAAGCTTAAAAAGGTCTGATAAATAGAAAAAGAAAATACTTGTTTTTAAAAAAGAAAGTAAAAAAGAAAAAAGTTAAACTTTACATCTTCTTCTTTCAGCTTTTCCCTCTTCAGGGGTCGCCTACTCTTCTTTCTCTTTCATTCTCTTCATTCATTAGCTCCTCAAAGTAGTCCTTCCATCTTCTCGTTACACTCTCCTCACTTGTTAGAACATTACCATTCCTATCTATAACAAACCTAACCTGCTGCACATCCTTTCCAGCCTGATCCCTCTGTCTCACCAATCGTACCAGTCCTGATCATCCTCTTTAGTGTCCAGCCTCCCATTATCCACAATATTCCTGAAGGTGGCACTGTATTTGCGATTATGGGACTTACTTCCGTTTTGACCCCGGAAGTAGAATTTCTGCATTGGCTCCTCGTTGTTTACTTGTTTATCTGTGCGCATCGTAGAAGTTCTGTTAAAGTTCTGTTTTCTGTTATTTTGAGCTAAAATTGTCATGAAGATGTCTTGAGGAGCTCAGGTACCTGTTGCGCTGTTCGTGGCTGTAAGAATAATCAGACGAAGCTGAATTTGTGGCTGCAACTAGTGTGTGTTGAACATGCTCCGAAAACAAAAACCTGCATCCTTCTTTGTGGCTGGGCTACGAGAAACCACCTGAAAAAAGACTCTGTATCCTCCAGAGGATCGAGAACACCAGGTATGATTTAAGAGACAGCTTTTAGTGTTATGATTTTATGTAGTCAGTGATTAAATGATACTAATATTTTCGTGCATAACTGGCAAATAAACACACGCACCTATATATGTATGCTGTGTGTGTATATTTATTTATACTGTATATATAATATAGGTGTCTGTTGTGTTTATTTATATATATATATATATAATATAGGTGTGTGTGTGTGCGTGGGTTTCTTTTATATATAATCTAGGTGTGTTTGTGTGTGTTCATAAATGAACCCTAATGTTTGTATACTGTACTTTTCTTTTCCTCCTTTCTGTTATATTTCTGCATAAGGTGAGTTCCAGGGATGGTGGATGATGCTCCAGTTGGTCCAGGGATGGATGGATGAAGCTCCAGTTGGTCCAGGGATGGATGACACTCCAGTTGGTCCAGGGATGGATGATGCTCCAGTTGGTCCAGGGATGGATGGATGAAGCTCCAGTTGGTCCAGGGATGGATGACACTCCAGTTGGTCCAGGGATGGATGAAGCTCCAGTTGGTCCAGGGATGGATGAAGCTCCAGTTGGTCCAGGGATGGATGACACTCCAGTTGGTCCAGGAGATGGATGAAGCTCCAGTTGGTCCAGGAGATGGATGAAGCTCCAGTTGGTCCAGGAGATGGATGACGCTCCAGTTGGTCCAGAAGTTTGTGTGCAGTTATGTACCACAGCAACAAATGAGTGAAAATATAATTTCTATAAATAAATCTGCGTTTGAAGTGCATTTGGTGTTGCTGTGTTTCACCTTCTTTATTTCAATAAGATACATTGTTTAATGTCTAATGAGAAGTTCTACTGCAAATAAAAAAACTAGATAGGATTTTTTTTTTGGCAACTTACCAGTTTAGTTTTTTATTGACAAGTACAAAACTTAAAAACATGCACGTTGCTGTGGTTCCTCCTCCAGGAGGAGATTGATAAGAATAAAAGCTATAATTATAAATTTTAGGCTGATTGGTAACTCTAAATTGACCCTGGGTGTGAGTGAGACAGGTCCCTCTTGTAAATGAGTCCCCGTGGCTCAACGAGGCAAGCCTGTATAAATAAAGGTTGAATGAATGAATGAATAAACTAAAAACATTTGAAACTGAATACAATATGAGAACTGTGGGTGATTTGATGTCTTTTAATGAAAATGATTGGCTGCAGAATAAATACCAGAATAAATACCAGGTCAAATACACTCTTCAACAAGAAATGATGGGCAGTTTCTGATTTTAAACAAACTGGAACAGATTCCTCATCATGTGGGACCACTGGACGACCACTGGACGACCACTGGACGACCACTGGACGACTGGAGCAAGCAGCAAACCCCTCCGGAATCCAAGACGATGGAACTTGGCCCTTCACTCGTCTGTACCTTAAAAAAAGAATAAAACTGTCATGTTTGCATCACAAAGTCTAAAATAAGACCAAGTTTGCTACTCAAAGTAGAAAGAATAAATACAGTTGCTCCTACATTTTTTACTCATTCACAAAGATATACTGTAATGTTCAATTTTATATTGATTTCAGTAATTTTATCTTAGATTTACTTTAATATTTTTGAATTATTGTGCCAGGTGCTTGTGTCATTACTTGTTCTTCTGCTCCTGCGTCTCAGAGTAAGTGTGTCTGTCAACTTCAGCGTGGGAGACCAGTCTGTGACTTGTGTGCAGGCCTTCCTGAAAATATAAATATTTCAATAGAACAAATGTAGTAATAACCAAAAGATGAGCTTGTGTTATGGAATATTTTCTGTACAAACAGCATCCCACTGCTTTATTCACATGAGAGTAACAGGGACCTACAATCAAAACAGTACTACAGTACAGTATGTATGTGCAGTATGTATGTATATACTGTATATATAGTGTGCATACAGTATACACATACACACAGCATATGTAAATGTATTACACACACATGTAGTTATATTATTTATCCACAGATTTGTTTAGTAAATACTTTAACAGATGCTAACGCTACATGCTAAGCTAACCACAGCTAGTAGACGGTGCTAAATCATGAAGAAAAAAACAACAACAGCTCCAACACAGAGAAAATTATACTCTCACATTGTTCTGAAATTGTTTCACAAAATGATTTATGTAGAATATTTTGTTTACCGGAGAAAACGTGATCTGAACACGACGTCTTCGGGAGCAGATCAGGCAGAGGAGGTGCAGCTGTCAGCTCCTCCGATGGAGATAAATCCTTCACGTTTACTTATTTTTGGGATGAAGTGAAAACTGCACTTTGAACAAACGTCTACCCGACAGCAACACCCACTAACCCAACACGAAGTAACCATTGCAATTAATTAGAAATAAACAAAACCAAAAAAAACAAACGTGATAAATACAGCCAGTAGACTGGGCTTTAACTGCTGCTCTCACTTCAGGCGGAAGTCGTTCCCATAATTCGCGCAAGGCATCATGGGGCGTAGGAATATTGTGGATACAACTCATCATATGTCTTCTGTTTTCCCCTCGCCACCTCTACATTGCATCTCCTTATATTCTTGTCTCCTTTCTTCAGTCCTCTCACTGTCATATGTAAAACACATGTAATAACATAATGTAAAACTTTACATCTGACTCTTTTATTTATATTAATAAACAAATGAATATACTTACTTAACTATTTTTAAAAGTTTTTATTGTAATTGTTATTATATTTACAATTTGTTTTTATTTTTTAGCTTCGAATATCAATAATACAGTATATTATAGACCAATGAAAGAGCTGCCAAATGTATTTGATACAAATAAATACTAAATTAGAAATGTAAACTAGTGTAATTAGTTTATTGTGAACAGTTAAAATGCTTTAAAGTGTGTTCCTGTGTAATTAAATCTTTAACTAAAATTTATGAATCATCTTAAATAATTAATACAATTTTTTAAGGTGAAACAATGAAGTTGTACATTATAAATATAAATATATTTGGGCTTGGACAACAAATTTCCTTTTTTTAAAACTAGAATCAAGCTGATTGTTATATGGTTGATCAAACTAATTGATCAGTGTTGTTGTTTTTTTTCAATACAATTAAATTTGTTTGAATTTACTCTGTAAAAGTTAAACATTTCAGTGGGGGGAAATAAATTAATAGTAAAGCAAGTACGTTTTAAGTTGTTGAAATAATGAAAACTGTTCACGCGGACAGGACTGACATGTTTAGTACTAATAAAATACACTGAAATTAAATAAATCCTTAAATAAAAATAAATAAAAAATCAGTACAAATGTGTCAGAAAGAGTCAGATGCATTTAAATTTTATTCATCTGATCAAGTAACAATTGAATTATTTAACAAACGCTGTATGTTTGTGTTCTGCAGATGTTTCCATTTACAGGTAGGTTCATATATATATTTTAATAAATTTAGCTCGTTGCAGAGTGAAAACATTAACACAGGGAGACGGTTTGTGTGGGTTTAAACCCTCAGGTTGCCTAAAAGCTCCTTCATTCATAGCAGAGCAGCTCTGATGTGTGTAAAAATACAACATTTCAGCCACTTTTTCACGTCAGCAGCTTTCTCTCAGTTTCAGAACGAGGAAGATGAAGCTCCAGATTTGGACGTGTCACGATGTGACCGTGGTATAAAAGTACTGTATACCCTTTAGTCCCAGAGTGATGCTGTGTTTATCATGGACACGGTGGTTCAGTGTTTGCAGGATGCGTCCTGTGAGGTGTTTCATACTGGCTCTGTTTTTATCTCAGGAGGAGTCTGCTGATGGGGAGCTCTACCATAAATCACAGTAAATGCTGGCGTACTTACAACAAATTACTTTTTAGTATGCAGAGCCCGCCTGGCACCGAGGTATTTGACAACTGCTCGTGATTTTCCTGCAGTGAGTGGGAGTCGGCTCACGAGCTGCAGACTCAAACATCACACTCCTCGCACAAAACGCACTTCACTTTTCAACTTGTTTTTATATCAGAAAGAAGCCACGAATGCAGCGGGCTGGGCTGAACTGTCTTTGTTCTGAGAAAAAGGCAAAAATAAATATTAATAGCAGTTGTCAGATTTCTAACTCCCTGACCCGCTCTGATTATACATGTGGTCACTTTTAAGTTTGTTGAGATGTTTGAACAACTCAAAACGTTCAGCTCATTCAGGACATTTCGGCTGTGACTTTTGGTTTTTTCTTTTCTTTCTTTCTTTCTTTCTTTCTTTCTTTCTTTCTTTCTTTCTTTCTTTCTTTCTTTCTTTCTTTCTTTCTTTCTTTCTTTCTTTCTTTCTTTCTTTCTTTCTTTCTTTCTTTCTTTCTTTCTTTCTTTCTTTCTTTCTTTCTTTCTTTCTTTCTTTCTTTCTTTCTTTCTTTCTTTCTTTCTTTCTTTCTTTCTTTCTTTCTTTCTTTCTTTCTTTCTTTCTATCTTTCTTTCTTTCTTTCTTTATTTATTTATTCAGTTTAAAGTAAAATACAAAACAATCACATATATGGCAACATTTACGGGCGGCCGTGGCGTAGTGGTAATGGCAGTCGTCTCCCGATCGGAAAGTTGGCGGTTCGACTCCCGGGACCCGCACCATGTGTCGTTGTGTCCTTGGGCAAGACACTTAACCCTGAGTTGCTCCCGGTAGGACTGGAAAGCACCTTGCATGGTAGTCTGCCGCCACCGGTTTATGAATGTGTGTAGCATTCAATATATGTGTAGCACTTTGAGATTTTCAGTAATGAAAAGTGCGTTATAAATTGAATTAATTATTATTATTATTATATGATATGAAAATAAAATATAAAATGAAAGGCAGCAGAAAGAAGAAAAAAAATCTTTATTACGGTATACAGTATCTGCCCCTTTTTTTTCAAACAATCAGTTCAAACAACAAGTATCTATAAGTAACAGAACAAAATGAATAACTCATTCAATTTACTAGTTCTTTGTGCATCTTTTGGATATATTTATCTTTGTCGGCCATGTTTTTCTCATTGAAAATGAGCGGAGCTCTTTTCACATCCTTCAAACTCTTGTTTACATCTTGTTTACGTCTTGTTTACATCTTGTTTACATCTTGTTTACATCTTGTTTACATCTTGTTTAAACCCTTTTTACTGCTCACTTCAGCTTGTTTGTTCTTTTTTTCTGTTGCTTGTGATTATTTAGGGGATGTTTTTATTCTTTTCAGCTTCTTTCTGCTTAATTCTGCCCTTTTTTTGGGGGTTATAACATATTTTCAGCTATTTTTTAACAATATTTCTATCTTTTTGCCTCTTTCCACCCTTTGTGATTCTTTCCAATAATGTCATCTTTTTTGTTATTTTTCAACTTTTTCTGCTCCTTTCAGCTTCTTTCTGCTAAACATGACATTTCCTGCTATTCAACAACTTTTAAGTACTGTATTTTTCTGATAATTTTAATAGTTTTTCTGCTTTGTTTATGCTAATTTCCACCTTTTGTGATTCCTTCAGGAAAAAACAACTGCTTTTTTCACCCTCTCGTTAATTTCAGCTTTTTAAATCTGTTTCAACTTTTTTTGTTTGTTGCCAATTTCATTTTCTATACTGTAATCAATTCAGCCTCTGACTATTTTAGCCTTTTCTACAAAATTTTCTTACTTTTCTGCTTCTTTTATTTTCCAGATTTCAGCAAATATCAGCTGTTCAAATTTAACTCGCGTCAAAAGTTCAGCGATTAATTTTTTTTAGCTGGATTTAGCAAAAAGCATCTACCGGTACACTGCGTTTCACACAGGAAATGCAATTTCACAATTTGTTTCCAACTGTAATTAATAGCGTAATGTAGCAAAATCCTTTTATTTCTAATTTCCAGTTGAGCTGACAAATCCAAAAGTTTTCTAATAAAAACTTTTGTATTTTCTCCAACCCCCCCCCCCCACACACACACACACACACACACTAAATTACCAAACTTTTCTTTTTTTTCTGTCACTTTATATCAACACATTTCATTGTGCAGGTTCTGCACAAATAAAACCCGACAAAAAATAAAAATAATAATGCAGTGTATCTAATTAGTTATATCGTTTAGTTTTAGTTTTTTTTTTTGGTTCACCTCAACAGAAACTACAGCATCTCACAGAACAGTAGCTGTTTTGTGAAACAACCTCAATTTAAAATAAATTGCAGCAGCAAGGTCCGAAACAGGCTTGTTTCGGGGTTTATTTAGGAGTAAAAAACAAAAATCCTCACATTTACTGTTGGATTTATTCGTTTTATTGTAACGATGCAGATGGCAAATTACAGCTCATTAATTACAGCAATTAAACATTTTATTCTGATTTCCCCTGATTGTAAATTATAGCTCTCTCACAGAAAGTTTGAGTTAAATGTCCCACCTGTTTAGGTGGTAGAAAACCTCAGCTCATGTCACTGAGCAGGAAGACGAACAGAAATGTTTCTGTAGAAAATAGTGTTAGTCCTCGTCCATCTGTCTTCCTCCGACTTGATTTCACTCAGTAAAAACACAGAGGATGTGCTGTTCAGCTGTGGTGCGTTCACTAACTAGGAAGTAGACTGAGGTGCCATTTAGCTATGTTGTGTTCAAAATGTTGTTTAAAATCAGGTCTCTCTTGTAAACGAGTCCCTGAGGCTCAATGGGATCAACCTGTATAAATAAAGGTTGAATGAAAACTTGGCTTCATAATAAGAAAACACTGATTTATTTCATTATACAGTACACAGATGATATTCAGATTTATGTACAGGTAACTATCATTACTTTTGTGATTTTAGGACATAAAGGCCTGGATGGCACTTGTTTTTTTTTTTTTTTGTCAAAATTTAAAATAAATGTAGATGATGGCTTTAGGAGACACAATGGGGCTCTCCCTTGTGAATTTAGGTTCCTTAGCCCAGAACAGGGTGGAACGGTGGCTCAGTTGGTAGAGCTGTTACCGTTCGGCGATATGGTCACTGGATCAAATTCTGGCCGGGGGCCTTTCTGGGTGGCGTTTGCATGTTCTCTCCGTGCATGATTCCTCCCACAGACCAAAAACATGCATGTTAGACTGATTGGTGACTCTAAATTGTCTCTAGGTGTGAATGAGAGAGTGAATGGTTGTTTGTCTCTTTGTGGCCCAGTGATGGACTGGAGACCTGTCCAGGGTGTCTCCTGCCTCTTGCACAGAAACGCTGAATATGGGCACCAGTGACACCCATGACCTGAAAAGGAAGAAGGGGGTAAAGCTGGATGGATGGATGGATGGATACAGCTAACCATCTGTTATGAATTTGGGGTTTGAACTGGATCCTGAGCTTAAATTAGACCGTCCGATCAGGACCGTTGTTAAAATAAGTTTTTATCATTTGAGCCAGCTGGCCAAAGTAAAACTATTTCTCCAAGAAGACACTTTAAGACAATGATCTATGCCTTTGTTGCCACCTGGCTGGATTACTGCAACACCCCTTATCTGGGGGTTAGTGGGTCCTCACAAAGTCAAGTACATTGCCCCTGTTTTATCAACATTGGTTCCCCGTACATTTTTGGGTCCATTTTACAATTATTTTATTTGCTTTTAAAATCATGAATGGTCTTGCCCCATCCTACCTTTCAGTGTTTCTTCATCCTCACACTCCCCCTCACTCTGTCAGATCAGCTGACTTTATTTGTAAAAAAAATTATTATTATTGTTTTTTTTTGCTGTTTTTTCTTTGAGTTGTCTACTATGTACAGAACAATGGGTCTGTACGGTTGTTTAAAGTGCTTTACAAATAAAGTTTGTATTTGGGACACAAGAAGAGCCAGTTTTAGAGACGATATTCTCAACAGACGATGATCTTAGTTTTAAACTCTCATAAAAAGTAGTGGGCTGTGTGTATTCCTCCAATGCCTGTAGTTTTTCAACAAATCATAATTTATTTTCTTAATGTCACAGTATTTGATGGGCAAATTGTTTAAACATGAAAAGGATTTAGTGTTTTGAATGTAGTAAGAAATTAGTTTAGTATTTTTATTCATTGACAATTGATGAATGCCAAATACAGAACCTGATGGTTAGAAATGAAAGTGGATGAGACAGAAATAATCTGGATCTGTGTGTGTGTGTGTGTTGTGTGTGTGTGTGTGTGTGTGTGTGTGTGTGTGTGTGTGCAGGTTTGGAGGTGAGTTCATGATGGTTCCGGTCCACTCCTGCATTGCAGCATCATGATGAGTCTGATCCGACCGCAGACTCTGCCAAAGCCGCTGTGTTTACCGCCACAGTGAGATGAGGCTTCTGGGCTCTGTTGCCATGGTAACCCTGTAGCACAGGACCCATAATCTCAGTTAATTGCCCCGGTGGTCACGTTTTGAAAACAAAGCTGCCCTGTTTTAATTTGCTGCCATGGCGATGCTGTGGAGACACCCTGTAAACTCATAAGCCTGTTGCTATGGTGACTCTGTCACAAGCAGCCGTCGCCATGGGGACGACCAGGATGTTCCGCATTTTCGTAGTCCTGGGCTCGGCCTTCATGATCCTCCTGATCATCATCTACTGGGACGACGTGGGGGCCTCCCACTTCTACCTGCACACTCCCGTGTCACCGGGCCCCAAGGCCCCACCTCAGCCCCCTCCCCAGCCCAAGTCTCAGACCTCTCGGACCCCGTCCTTCCTGAATGACATTGACGCCTTTGTCAACCAGTTCCTGGAGCCGGGCACTGGGGAGCCCACGGACACCGTCCCCGTTGACACGAGCAACCAGTCGGAGAAGGAGGAGCGATACATTCCTCGGAGGGAGTGGAAGATCCACCTGACTCCCATAGCAACAGAACTCCATGACCGACAGGTTACTCTGATTGATTCATTTTTATCATGTGTTTATTGTTGCATTTGTAAAGATCAAAACCCATCAGTGTGGCGAGTGACAAGACAGTTAAGTTTGACTACGTCTCATTTAAACGTGTAAAGTCTGTCCTAACAAAACTTGTTAATAATTTTATAAAACGGTTCAACCAGGAGCGGAGGCGGCAGTTACTTCAGGAGATCTGCACCAACGATACTGTGGCGTTTCCCGGCAAAAACCGCTCATTTGATGACATTCCCAACAAGGAGCTGGATCATCTCATTGTGGATGACCGGCATGGAATAATCTACTGCTACGTTCCCAAGGTACGCATTGGAGCCATAAAGTTATATAAAACCACTAGAGGACGCTCTGCCCGTCCCGCCCATTGTTTACGTCTGTGACATCATGGAGAAGCCAAGATGGCGTCCAAAACAGGCTACTGCTCATATAGCAGCAAACAAAACTGGATCTGTGTCAAAACTTTTATTTAACATCTTTACTATAACTTAATACAATTTATAATTGATGTTAATTTCTTACAACAACCATGTGAAACAGCTAGATGTAATAGAAGGAAACTATTCTAACTAATGCAGTGTTTCCCCTAGTTAACTTGCCATGGCGGGGTGCTCATCTCATCCATGATTTTTGTTGACGGGGGGACGGACACGTCTGAGTGCAGCTTGTAGGGGCAGGGGGCATTCAGCACGAGGGGAGAGGCAACGTGAGCGCTCCCTTTAGCTTTTTAGCTAGAGAGCCTGTATTTTGTGCTGCTAGCTTAGTGCTATGCCAGTGCTGGGTGGGTGGGTGGGGGGTCAAGTTTGGTCTGGTAGGCGGGGTGCTCAGTTCTGTTGACGGGGTGGCGCACCCCGCTTGTATAATGGTAGGGGAAACACTGTAATGATCTGAAGTCAGTCGATAATTAATTATCAACTTCCAATGATTTCAATGATTTTTAGTTAGTTAAATACTGTATGACTTCAACTAGTTGACACATTTGAAACTAACTTTTTTTTAACGTGTAAATTGTGTTTATGTAGGTTCTGCTTGCTGCAGCTTATTGCAGTGATCAGTGTCTAATCTATACCTAAGTTTAAAAGTATATATTCAGAATTCATGCAAAAATAGCAGATAATGAATCGTTACGGGAGACAACAACTGCTTGTACGATTTAATAATTTGTACTAAACTGTAACATGATTCAGCCTGTACAGCTTAAGCTACTATCTCAATGATTAACAGCCATTTCATCGACTTTACAGGCTACTTTTAAACTGTTACATTATTAGCTTCAGTTCTTGTTGGATCACGTTCGCATTGAGGCGAATAAGATCAAATCTGCTTACTTGTGAAAGGAGACACATTTCCCCTCTTTTCTTCTGTTATATCCGTAGCACACGCAGCCTTCTCGCAATTGTACATTTTCATGTACAGTCTAATATTATTATATTATTATTACTAGGGATGTCCCGATCCGATCACGTGATCGAAAACCGGGTCCCGATCACGTGATTTCAGACTCGACTCGACTCGGGCGTTACACACCGATCAGGGATCGGATATATATGTGTATATTTATTCTAAACACAAACGGGAATATTATATTAACTGTATGTTGTGTTACAGAGTCAAATTGTCTCGAAAAAGAACGTGCACAATATTTTAGCAACAGCGCCTGCCGTAAAGCGTGACTGTCGTAAAAAAGAAGTGGAACGCAGCATATTAGCTTTAAGTGGTCGGATATATATGTGTATATTTATTCTAAACACAAACGGGAATATTATATTAACTGTATGTTGTGTTACAGAGTCAAATTGTCTCGAAAAAGAACGTGCACAATATTTTAGCAACAGCGCCTGCCGTAAAGCGTGACTGTCGTAAAAAAGAAGTGGAACGCAGCATATTAGCTTTAAGTGGTCGGATATATATGTGTATATTTATTCTAAACACAAACGGGAATATTATATTAACTGTATGTTGTGTTACAGAGTCAAATTGTCTCGAAACAAAACGTGCACAATATTTTTGCAGCCGCGCCTGCCGTAAAGCAGTGACTGTCGTAAAAAAGACGCGGAACGCGGCAGCTTGAAGGGAGGCAGCGATGTCTGTCGTGTGGAGATATTTTAAAGTGGATGACAAAGATATTGCGTTTGCAAACTGTGAGTTATGTACAGTTCGTATTTCAAGAGGAGGTACAGACAGTTCGTATTTCAAGAGGAGGTAAGGAAAAGGCTGCATTTAACACAACAACCTAAGTTTCTTATTTGTTTACATGCCTGCTCAGTATTTTAAGTTGAGCTGCTTATTTTAAATTAGACATTTTTATTTCATACTGTTTTTTTTTTTTAAATCTTATTACGGTACTTGATTGTTCAATCTACCTCACAGAAGTATTCTGTTAAATATTAAGGTAAATAATATAAAAATTAAGGGACATCTAGATCTGTTTCTTTTTTTTCCCTTCATTTTAAAAATGTATTTTAGAAGTATCGGATCGGGACTCGAAATCGGCCAATTCTCAAATTAAAGGACTCGGACTCGAGGCCAAAAAAACCTGATCGGGACATCCCTAATTATTACGTACGTACGCTTTATTATTATTGACATTTTGTTTTACATAGTCAGCACCTACTCAGCAATTTTTAGTCAAAATGCCACATGCACGCGTTTGGCCATTTTGGTAATGGCTGCAGTGAATCATAAGGTCACATGACCAGTGCGCCCTCTTGTGGTTCATATAGCAGAGTGAGGGTTACAACCACCCAGCTGTTGTTTTCACGACATCGTTTCCAGCAGTTCCTCTGCTCTGGCCTCCAGGTAGCGTGCAGTAACTGGAAGCGCATCATGATCGTTCTTAGTGAGAGCCTGCAGCAGGAGGGCGTTCCTCAGAGGGACCCCCTGGCAATCCCCCGGGACCTGGTCCACAACAGCAGCATGCACTTTACCTTCAACAAGTTCTGGAAACGTTACGGCAAGTTTGCAAGGCACCTCATGAAGGTATGTTTGGACAATACAGCTCCTTTAATTTTGGGGTTGTTTCCTCTGTGAGCAGAGAATGGGATGTTATGTAGTCTGTGGGTGTGCATACACATAAAAACATAAATGATCAACTTTATGGACGTATTTTAAGTTGATAACAGTGTTCTGATTCTTTTAAACCTTGTTTTGGTTCAACAAAGTGTTTCCAGCTGCCCATTTTTAGGCCAAACCAAAACAACGATTGAGCCATTTTTTGTTTTTCCACATCTGTCCCACTTTATCCTAGTTTTGTTGCCATTAGACCGGTCGCCACCATGCTGCCCTGAAACAAATGCACTCTTCTTAAAATCTGTTAACAGTTGTTCAATTTTTATTTTAATTGTGTTCCTTCAGATTCTGTTAGTCAGGGGGTCCCTCATTTTCATCAGTTTAATGCATCAGGCACTGACGTAGCGCTAAGCCAGCAATATGCAACACATACGCGCTAGCTAAAAAGCTACAGAGGTAGCGAGGTAGCGCTTCGTTTCCCTCACTGTGAGCCCCCCCGGTACAAATAGCATGCAACACAGATGTGTCTCCGTGTCCACCCCCCCACTCCCGTCTACAAAAATCACAGAATATATGAGCGCCCTGCCAAGGCAAGTAAACTAGGGTCAACTCACTCATGACCATAGCCACAATTTAAAATCCTTTCAAAATAAATTACAATGTCAGAAACTGACCCAAGTGCACTCAGAGTTGTTTTGGCTTTATTTCCAGGTGGGTGGTAGGTTTTTTATAAAAACAAAAAAAACGCTAAGTTGCCATGTCACAACCAGCTGCCGGTGTGAAAATAAAAATAAACAAAAGAAGTTTGTCCTAATTCCTTGAATTTACTCATTTTAACAAGACGTCCGATGTTGTGCCCAGCCCTAATGTGTCACAGCGGTCTTGCACACACTCGTCCAGCTCTCCTTTGTGAGGAACGCACCAACTAATCAGCTGGTAACAACTACAGGCTGAATTTAGGCCAATCACACTGTCAGCGTTTATTTTTAGTTTAATACATGAACACATTATTGCTACGCAGCAATCAAAAATAAGATTTTAGTTTTTACTTTCATTTCAAACATTTTCACAAGGGGTGCACAGATTTCAGTTTGCTGATGGATCACCAATCTCTAAAAAGTCTGACCTGCCGATTCCAATTTTGTTTTTTAAACGAGCAGGAACGCGGCTCGTTTCTCTGAAATTTAACAAGAAAAGCACCTAAACAAATATTTGTTAGCTCGAAATTATAGCAAAGGTGTGTTTCAGTCTAACATTTTCTTAATAAATGCATTTTAATGGTCAAATCAGCTTTATTTAAAAATAGTTTTGCTGCCTCGGTGCTCCGTGAACGCGCAGAGGACGAGAACCAGGAAGGAGGAACGCAGCTTGTTTCTCCGAAATGTAACAAGAAAAGCAACTAAACAATTATTTGTTAACTTGAAATTATAGCAGAGGTGTGTCTCAGTCTATCATTTGCTTAATAAATTCACTTTAATGGTCAAATTCACCGGGGTGGTGCAGCTGTTTTGACAGTTTCAAGAAGAGAGCAGAATCAAGGTGGGGAGTATATGGCAGGCCGATTGAGTCATTAATAGCTAGTGAAGATTCTCAGTCATCCAGGACATGGTAAACTCTAAAAAGTGTAAGAAAAAAACAATAAAGTATATTATCATAAATAAAGTCCAGTTGTTTTTGTCTTGAACTTTTAAAAATTCGTCATTATAGCCACGTTTTCCTATTACATGATACAACAGCCAGTATTACTACTCTGGGGCCATCAAGTACTGCTGTTTTTTTTTGTTTGTTTGTTTTTTTCAGTCAGAACGAATGGAAACGGTCATATTTCAGTCAAATAAATGGTTTATAAATATGGGGGAAAATCCATAAATATGTCACTTCGGCCTATAATTGCAAGGCATGTAAATTATGCAAAAAAACTGTGAATTACAGGCTGAAAAATATGGTAGTTATTATTTTTCTCCCTCTCTTTTTGAATTGTGCATGTTTTCAGTGTTGAATCCTTTTAATGGAACTGTTCTGTTTTCAAGTTTACAGTTTTTGATTTGCCATTAGAGATATGTTGTGTGTGGGAACAATTAAATAACTTTTAGTCTTGGGTTAGATTTAAATAACAAATAGGTCAGTGCTTTTATTGAGGCAAGAAGCAACTTGATGTATCCAGTAATTGTTATAAAACTACATGTACTACCAAAGTTTAGGAAGAAAATGACAGTAATCTATCACTTTACAATTAGTTGCTCTGAAGTGAAGTACAAGAGGTTTCCGCTGCGGTTACAGTGTCGTGATGGTATTAAAAAATATTGTGATGGTATTAAAAAGGTATTAAATTTAACTCAAGAATTTCTCTATATACCCTGATACCCTTGAACAATATCCTAGAAACAATACAAACTTTTTTAACTGGCCATGAGGTAGTGCTCTGAAATATAAATGAAGCTCAGACAATTGTTGTTAAAACTAAAGAAATCAGTAAAATCGGTTTCTCGCGTAAGTATCGGGCGATCTCCGATCTCTCAAAATTAAGGAAATCGGGCAGATTTATCAGTGCACCCCTAATTTTCACGTCTTATTTTTTCCTTCGCATCTGGAGTCTTCTCAACTAAAACCTTTGTTGTGAACAGACGTGCACATCTGGCTGCAGATTAGCGAGATCATTGAGTGAACCGAAGGGTTCTGGTGTGTTTTTAGGATTTAACACGGCCCGTTCTGTTTAACGACGTTTGTCCAAATGCAAAAGTGAATTTCGTGATGTTTTGGACCTTGTTCTGTGTTCGCAGGTGAAGCTGAAGAAGTACACCAAGTTCCTTTTTGTCCGGGACCCCTTTGTGCGTCTCATCTCTGCCTTCAGGAACAAATTTGAAATGCGCAACGAGGACTTCTACCGGCGCTTTGCACAAGTCATGCTGCACCGCTACGCCAACCAGACACCGCCTACCTCTGTGGACGAGGCGTTTACGTTGGGCATCCGACCCACCTTCTCTCACTTCATCCGGTACCTCCTGGACCCTCGGACCGAGAAGGACACGCCCTTCAACGAGCACTGGCGGCAGGTGTATCGGCTGTGCCACCCGTGCCAAATCCAGTACGACTTCGTGGGCCACTTGGAGACGGCAGAGGAGGATGCCGAGCACCTTCTGCGCCTGCTGCGGGTGGACAACGTTGTGGAGTTCCCCACCTCGCTCAGGAACCTCACAGCCAGCAGCTGGGAGTCCGACTGGTTCAGGACAGTACCTGTCGAGGTGCGTAAGGAGTTGTACAAACTTTACGAGCCTGACTTCAGACTTTTTGGGTACAAAAGGCCGGACTGGATCCTCGAAGAGTGATTCACGAGCTAATGCAAAGAAAATGTCTTTTAAAGTGACGAAGTCGTGAGAAACTGAGACGCTTTTGTTCCGGTGTTCCCTCGTCTTGTCTGTTTAAACCGAACGAGCACAAGATTAATGCTCTCAATCCTGAAAGAAGCACACGCATGATGGGAAGCTGCTTTTTAGTTCTTGTTTTAGGGTCGCTCTGCAAACATGTTTGTGCGGACTCCCTGCTTTTATCTCGCGCTGTGTGTGCCCACAGTTGGGTCGTGACTGAACCGGATAAACCCGGAGGTCTTGGTAGCCACCACAGAACCTCTCCTGCCATTTGTTAGCACAAAAACTCGAGGTAGACGGATCAACGGTTCAGATGTTTAATAATCACATTGACTGAGTTTATGAAGCTGGCTCATTTGTTCAGGTTTTAATAGAAGTTCTTGAGATTTTGAACGAACAAAGAAAAGAAAAATGAATGAAATCAGACTCGTGCTTTTCAGTAGGGCATGGTTATTTGCACTTCAAGGTTTAAACAAAGATCTTTTGAAGACATTTGCCTTCAAAGCATGTACTGGAGATGACTCTCAGCTACTACCACGCCTAGTTCTAGCTTATCTGCAAAAATCACAGAGTTTCAGGCATTTTTGGGTCTGCTAAGGCTGTGGCGGCCATCCTGAATGTTATTAGTCTCTGAGTTTCAGTCAAATCTGTCTAGATCAGGTCTGCAACCTTTTGGATCAAAAGAACAGTTTCTGCCTCATCACTCTCCAAATAAAATGTGTCCTGAGCCGCAAAACCTGCTACAACTGTGGTTATCAACTGCTGGCCCATGGGCCACTTCAATTCCAGTGTTTCCCCTACTCTGTAGTGCCCCACCCTGTCA
>JBBPBX010013521.1:29449-52266 GCA_038048925.1 Garcialebias charrua
TTTTTTTTTTTTTTTTTACATAACTGCTCAGATCTGTGATGTTTACTGACAATGTCTGTGAGGAAACGACTGGAACTGTTAGCATGTTCACAGCATGTTGTACACTGTTGGCGTGTTAACAGTATGTCAGACACTGTTGGTGTGTTGACAACGTGTCGGACACTGTTGGCGTGTTCACAGCGTGTCGGACACTGTTGTCATGTTCACAGCGTGTTGGACACTTTTGTCATGTTCACAGCATGTCGGACACTTTTAGCATGTTCACAGCGTTTCAGACACTGTTAGCATGTTCACAGCATGTCGGACACTTTTAGCATGTTCACAGCATTTCAGACACTGTTAGCATGTTCACAATGTGCCGGGCACTGTTGGCGTGTTCACAGTATGTCCGACACTGTTAGCATGTTCGCAACCTGTCGGACACTGTTAGCAAGTTCACAGCATGTCGGACACTGTTGGCATGTTAACAGTATGTCAGACACTGTTGGCGTGTTAACAGTATGTCAGACACTGTTGGCGTGTTAACAGTATGTCAGACACTGTTGGTGTGTTGACAACGTGTTGGACACTGTTGTCATGTTCACAGCGTGTTGGACACTGTTGTCATGTTCACAGCATGTTAGCGTGTTCACAGCGTTTCAGACACTGTTAGCATGTTCACAACGTGCCGGACACTGTTGGTGTGTTCACAGTATGTCAGGCACTGTTAGCATGTTCACAACCTGTCGGACACTGTTGGCGAGTTCACAGCGTGTCTGACACTGTTAGCGTGTTCACAGCGTGTTGGATGCTGTTGTCATGTTCACAGCGTGTCAGACACTGTTGTCATGTTCACAGCATGTTGGACACTGTTGTCCTGTTCACAACATGTCGGACACTGTTAGCGTGTTCACAGCGTGTCAGACACTTTTAGCGTGTTCACAACAAGTTGGACACTGTCGTCATGTTCACTATATGTCAGACAATGTTGGCATGTTCACAATGTATCGGACACTGTCAGCATGTTCACAACCTGTCGGACACTGTTAGCCTGTTCACAGCATGTCGGACACTGTTAGCCTGTTCACAGCATGTCGGACACTGTTAGCCTGTTCACAGCATGTCTGTCACTGTTAGCATGTGCACAACCTGTCGGACACTGTTAGCGGGTTCACAGTATGTCAGACACTGTTAGCATGTGCACAACCTGTCGGACACTGTTAGCGTGTTCACAGCGTGTCTGACACTGTTAGCGTGTTCACAGCGTGTCTGACACTGTTAGCATGTTCACAACCTGTCGGACACTGTTAGGGTGTTCACAACGTGTCGGGCACTGTTAGCGTGTTCACAGTATATCGGACACTGTCAGCATGTTCACAACCTTTCGGACACTGTTAGCCTGTTCACAGCATGTCTGGCACTGTTAGCGGGTTCACAGTATGTCAGACACTGTTGGCATGTGCACAACCTGTCAGACACTGTTAGCGTGTTCACAGTATATCAGACACTGTTAGCATGTTCACAACCTGTCAGACACTGTTAGCGTGTTCACAGTATATCAGACACTGTTAGCATGTTCACAACCTGTCGGACACTGTTAGCCTGTTCACAGCATGTCTGGCACTGTTAGCGTGTTCACAATGTGTCGGACACTGTTAGCGTGTTCACAGTATATCGGACACTGTCAGCATGTTCACAACCTGTCGGACACTGTTAGCCTGTTCACAGCATGTCTGGCACTGTTAGCATGTTCACAACCTGTCGGACACTGTTAGCCTGTTCACAGCATGTCTGGCACTGTTAGCATGTTCACAACCTGTCGGACACTGTTAGCCTGTTCACAGCATGTCTGGCACTGTTAGCATGTTCACAACCTGTCGGACACTGTTAGGATGTTCACAGCGTGTCGGGCACTGTTAGCGTGTTCACAGCATGTTGACACTGTTAGCGTGTTGGACACTGTTAGCGTGTTTACAGTGTGTTGGACACTGTTAGCATGTTCACAGCGTGTTGGACACTGTTAGTGTTGACACTGTTGGCGTGTTCACAGCGTGTTGGACACTGTTAGCGTGTTGGACACTGTTAGTGTGTTCACAGCGTGTCGGACATCGTTAACGTGTTCACAGCGTGTCAGTTGGTTTTCATACTTTTGGTGGTTGGGCTGCGCGGCTGTGAACTCACTGTTCCACTCAAAAGACACAAAGAAGAAATGAAGTTGGAGCTGTTTCTCAGTTTTCTGCTTCTAGCAGCAAATCTCACAGCTTTTCCCTCAAAACCAGCATCTGTTGCTTTTCTTCTTTTGCTCGTAGACTTCTTTGCCTGCCGGGTTTAGGCACCACGTTTTTTACATGGAAGTGACGTGAACTGCAGCTCACACAGCTGCAAACATCTGGCTGCTTGTACCCTGAGGGACCCTAAAACTGACCAAACAGAAACATGCAGGCTTATAACTGATTGTTATAAGATTATAAACTAAATATTGGTGTTGTGCTAAGAAAAGGCACCCCTGTTGTAACCCCCCCCCCCAGTCACCTCGTTAACACAAGATGTCGAGTCAAACATTGTCGCTGCCAACAGATATTTCTGTTTTTTAATTGGTTTATTTTTTAATTGGTTTATTTTTTAATTGTTTTATTATCTAGACTTGCTTTTAAAAAAAGTCTGTCTACCTCTGAACCGGAGCATAACACTCGTGCTGTGCGTTCTGAAAGGGATTGTTACGGTGAAATTTGTACTCTGTAGCAGAAGCTCTTGTCTTTTTGTACCTCGGAACATGACGAGTTTCTTCATGCTGAATAAAAGACGCTCACCAGTGAACTGCACTGCATGTTTCAGATGTTCGGCTCGTGTTCAGCTCATTTCCTGTCAAACTTCAGAGCTGCTTGCTGGATTGGGCCACCTTGTAGCCTCGGCGTAACGAAGCACAGCAGCTCGAGTGGGCGGCACACTGACTCGTTATCTCGATCAACTTGTTTTTAGAGACATTAAACTGACTGTTGGACTAACTGCACATGCACAGGCGTGCCTCTGTGCTTTATTGTATTTTTATAATGCAGTGTGTGTTGCCCTCAGTGTTTGGACACAAACTGAAGCTACAAACAGGACTAGTGTTGTTTCGCTTCCCCACAGCACAACGAGCGTGGTTTTGAATTGTAGCCTCATTTCTTCAAACCAGCAAACCGTGCATTTCTGTTGCACAACCCTGACGATGCATCCAAACTGGTTTGATGTTAGCATTTTAGGAAAATCCTCTAAACCTGGTGCAAACGGAGACTAGTAGATTAAAGGGACATGGAGGGGATGATTCTCCTTTGAGAGGAAAACAGGAAGAGCAGAAAGTGCCTTTGGTTGCAAAAGTTTACACTGCAAACACAAAAAGTATTTTTGTAGGACTTAATTTGTACTCAAACCTGTACGGACCACAGCAGTTTGATATTCTGGGACGTGTCTGTCCCACGTCGACGTTTACTGGGACCAAAATAAAACTGACGCCTTTAGGAGGGCCGTGAACGTTTCATCTAAACCTTCGTGTTGTGTTCAAGGGATCATCCTCCTTGCAGGATTTCTCAGTGGCTCAGACTGAAGTCACATATCTCACAGATGTGCTCATGTTGTCTCAGACTTTAAAAAAAAAGTGTTTGATCATTGTGGAGTAAAAATAAATATAAAAGCTGAGTTATTTGGTTGTTGACTGTTCGATGTTTTCAATCAGCATCTCACTGTTTGTATCGCGAGTCCGCTTGTATTTTTTCACTGTGGGAGATTGTTTTCTTGGCTTATGTTTGAATGCAAACTAATAGAAACGTGCAGTAGAATGGCTTTTTGAAGAAAATAAAAAAAGGAACTGTTTATTTATTGGAATAATAAAATGTTTCTTTTCACAAGCGAGTGCTCTGTCTCCGAGGGCTGCTTGGCCTTAAAGACTGTGTAAAGTGAATTTCAACATTTTCTTCAATAAACATTATAAATGTGATAATTGTAATCTTGTAAATGAGTAAAAAGTCTCAAAATTGTAGCTCAATTAATTTTGGAGTTATAGATCAAACTGTGTATAAAGATATTTCTGTTTCAGGATTTTTTAGGCGTGGTTTAAATGTGTCCGTGTTTCGTCACACGGTATAAAGCCCCACCCCCTGCAGCTCCAGCCGTATAAATGCGTTCTTCGCATCGGTGGAGCCGTTCACTCGCGAATCGCAGATAGCATCAGATAGCAATAGCATAGATACAGGTAGTCCCCGATTTACGAGCGAGATCCGTTACAACGAGGCGCTCGTAAACCGGAAATCTCGTAATTTGGAACGGCCGCCACGCTTCTCGTAAGTCCGGAATTTCGCTCGTAAATTGGAACGGTTTTGCTAGCGCGACTACGAACACTCGTTTTTCATCGAAAAACTGCTTATGAGTGCATAAAAATGATCGGAAACGTGTGTCCACATGTTTAGCTAACGAACTGTGGTGAAAAAACACAGGAAAACTCAGTATTTTTTGCGTTTTTTCCAATAATTCGCCAGCTCGTAAGTCCGGAACCTCGTAGATCAGAGCGCTCGTAAATCGGGGACTACCTGTATTTTGTTCATTGTTAGCTAGCTAATCAATTATGCCTCGTTCGTGCATCTTCCCTGGATGTCGCAATGGTCAGGGCACCCGTACAAATCATAACGTGTTTTTATACCACGTGGTTTTATACCAAGTATCTGTAATGCCTGGATAGGTCAATGGATAAAGCGTTTGCCTTCCGTCCCAAACCTTATGGGTTCAATTCCCGCATGGTACAACTTTTTTTTTTTTATTCATTCCAGATTAAAAACACACAAGAAAACTATTTACAAAAACAGCGTAACTCTTGGAAAAAGTAGCTGCTGTTACAGACAGAACTCAGATAAAAACAGAGCAGGTTTACTGGCTCTGCTCCTGTCTGCCTCTCCACACACAGCTCAGCTGCAGGCCGCAGTACTGCGCTGAAACCACGCCCACGCGCTGACACGCCCCCACAGTTTCAGACCAAGGGAAAATTATGTTTTTTCATGATTTTTGAGACTTAATTTTATAAGGAAAACAATGTTTTTAATCAGTCAGATTTATATGGGTGATTAATAACACATATTTATGCCATGTGACAAACTAAAAACACACATTTAATTTCACTTTACACGGTCTTTAAATAAAGCTGAGTTCATGTTTGTCCATTTCACTTGTCGCCAAATGTTTCACATTCTGACCTCTCATACAAGCTGCACGCTAACGACACAGCAGATATTTAGTTTGTTCGTTCTGAAATGTGTAAATACCTTTTCAGTTTCGTGTCATTAACGTGATCTGCTGTTCATCCAAGAAATAATAAAGATTGACATTTTGACTCTGTCTCTTTAAATCTGTGGTCCTATAAGGACATGAAGTAAATAAATAGGCTGCACGTTCTTGGTGGGTTCAGGCATTAGCAAGATGATCTGTAGGGAGCAGGTGGAAGAGAGTCTGGAGAGGGTGGGGTAAACTCCATTGAGAGAACTTGAAGATACGCAGAGGAGACGTGGATATAAACCAGGAGAAAACAGAATAATCGTGGATGCAGTGATAGATGATCTGCTGTCGCCTCCTAAAGATGGCAGCCAAAAGAAGAGGATAAACACGCATCAGCAAAATGTTTGTAGATGAACTTTAGCAGCGTCAAAGTCTGCTGGGGAGCAGGACAAAAACACCACACCAGTGTTTTCTTCTCAAGCGGGTGTTCAGGTCTAAAACGTAACCCGCGACACTCACTATGACTGACTGCCCAGGTCTTTTGGCTGAAAATGGACAAATTAGAATATTTAATGGAGCAAAACAACCTAAAGGGAAAAAACAAACAACTTCAGATTACAGTATTGGCATTTAGAAATAACAAGATTATTAATATTGATGGGTTTTACTGCCCTCTAGTGGTCAGAATGATAAACTAGAACAGAAACTTTGGGCAGTTTGAATCAAACATATTTCTGATTGAGAGCCAATCTGATTGAGAGCCAATTGAGGTGCTGGCTGACATCTTCACCACCTCACTTTCACTGGAGTCAGTTCCCACCTGCCTGAAGACTGCCACCATCATCCCAGTCCCAAAAAGCTCCACAGTGACTGGTCTGAATGACTATAGACCGGTGGCTCTCACCCCGATAGTCGCTAAATGTTTTGAGAAACTGGTCATGTCCCACATCAAGACAGCCGTCAACATCAGCGAGGACCCTCATCAATATGCATACCGTGAGAACCGATCAACAGAGGACGCCATCTCCTCTGTGGTCCACACTGCTCTCACCCACCTGGATCAGAAGGACTCATACGTGCGTCTGCTCTTTGTGGACTTCACATCTGCCTTCAACACCATGATCCCCCAAACTCTGATAGACAAACTATCTACACTTGGACTAAGCCCCTCTATTTGTAACTGGGTCTTAGACTTCTTAACAAACAGACCACAGTCCGTGAAGATCCACAACTTCTCCTCTTCCACCATCACCCTCAGCACTGGCTCTCCTCAAGGATGTGTGCTGAGCCCTCTTCTGTTCACTCTGCTCACATATGATTGTACAGCCACACTTCCAGGCTGTCATATTGTTAAGTTTGCAGATGATACAGCTGTGGTGGGATGCATCACAGATAATGATGAATCCAGCTACAGACAGGAGGTGGAACATCTGGAGAGCTGGTGCAAAGAGAACAACCTTCACATGAATGTGAAGAAGACGAAGGAGATGATTGTGGACTTCAGAAGGAACAAACACACCCACACCCCACTGTATATAGGTGGATCTGCGGTGGAGGTGGTCTCCAGTTACAAGTACCTGGGTGTACACTTGAATGATAACCTCAGCTGGAGCAATAACACCACCAGCCTGATCAAGAAAGGTCATCAGAGACTCTACTTCCTCAGACGGCTGAGACGAGCCGGTCTGAGAAGCTCAGTCCTCACCTCGTTCTACAGGTGTGCAGTGGAGAGCGTCCTGTGCTCCAGCATCAACGTGTGGCATGGAGGCTGCACAGTTGCAGAGAGGAAAGCTCTACAAAGAGTGGTGAAGGCTGCACAGAAGTCTGTGGGAGTCAGTCTCCCCACCATCACAGACATCTACACCTCCAGATGCAGAAAAAGAGCCACCTGCATCATGAAAGACCTCACTCACCCAGCACACTCACTCTTTGCACCACTCCCCTCGGGACGGAGGTTGAGGAGCATCAAATGTAGAACCACTAGGCTGAGGAACAGCTTCTACCCTGAGGCTGTCAGACTCATGAATAAATAAATAATAAGAATAAACACTGCAAAATGTCACATCATGCTGATACTGATCTGTTTCTTGTTGCTGCGTTCATCTGTGACTATCTGCGTTCATCTGTGACCATCTGCTCATGTTCGTGCTGCTGTTTATAATGATGTTTTTCTACTACATTAGGGCTTAGTGTATTACTAGCTGATGTCTCTCTTAGTTAATCCTAGATGTTATTATTGTTTTTCTCTTGCATTTGTTGTTGGATGTAACTGGGACCCTGTGTACATAATCTCGTTTTCAACACATGTACTACATGCGGTGCAAATGACAATAAATTCTCTCTGACTCTGACTCTGAAATGTTTAATTTTAAATAATTATCATGTTTGTACAGTTACACGGTGTAAGTTGTTCAAAGAAAAGTTCAATGATTGTTGTTGTAAATATAATGATACAACCACTAACAGGTCATCACTGATGAAAATATATTTGTAATTTCAGTTATTATTACCTGTATTATACAGTACAATAGTTGTAATTTAACACATTTGTTTGTATTACACACATATCAATATTGTAAATAATACATTTATGTTTACTGCTTTTGGTTTCTGCGTAACCAGAGTTGCCTACCCTGTACTGTGCAAAATAATCACTTATTTTTATTTATTATTTTTAACTTTCTGCCAAACTTGTTCTATTTTCAATTGGTCCTTGGTACAAGGATTTCATTGTTTTGTTTTAGCTGCTCTTCACACATCTTTAAAGGTTCAGTATGTAATTTCTGGAACTTAGGAAATTTTTGAACAGAGACCCATTTCTGGTCCCTCCCCCTCAGAGCCATATATGGCTCTGAAGGGGAGGGACCAGAAACTTACCCCTTGCTCTGCTGAAATTCAAGCTCTGTTTTTATTGGCTGATTCAAATTCAAGCTCTGTTTTTATTGGCTGGTTACAAACTTTGTTTTATTGGCTGGTTAACGGCGGGTCACTGTGGCTTTTTAGAAATGCTTTTAGAGAAGCAAGGGGACAATAGTTTTTTTCAGAGATTACTTGTTTAAATCAGTATGTCAGGAGGTAGTGACAGAGTGAAGAAATATGTTAAAAATATGTTGTTAGAAAAGTTACATACTGAACCTTTAATTCAGTCATTCTGAGCATTTTTATACAAACTTTTTTATTTTTTTATTTATTAATTAATTTTCTTAACTTAAAACAACCATTTAAGCTGCTCCTGTCATAAACTCAAGGCTCATTGTTACATTTCATAATTTGTTGTTTTGCTGCTTTCAGTGGCGTCTGGGAACATGAAAGCTTCTGATATTAAATCAGAAATAAAAAGTCTTCTTGGTAATAAAGTCCAAGTTCCCCAAAGAGCATCTACTCGGCAAACACAACTTCTAATTGATGAAAAGTTAAAATATTGAGAGTTTTGGTTCCAACAGTTTTTCCACCAACATTGTCTTATTTTAAACCCGTTTTCTGTCACATCATATTGTAGTTTCCAAGGCATAAAAACAAGTTTCACTGCAGTCACTTTCTGTTCAGGCCTTAACAGTTGTTGTAAAAAGGCCAACTAGAAAGTGGAGAAACTTTAACTATGGGGACTGCCACATGGTGGCCATTTTAAAACTTTGAATTGACAGTACTCTCAGCAAATAACAAATTTCAGCTCAAAAGTCAATTAGTTCCAGCCTTTTTTTTTCCTTTTAAGCTATGGTGGCCATCTTGAATTGTTTTATTTGTATTCAGACTATTGGTGATTGTTCTCAGCTACCACTACACCAAATTTCAGATGAATAGCTCTAAAAACCTTTGAATTATGTACATTTGAATATAACTTTGGTGGCCATCTTGACTTTTTAGATTTGAATTCAGCATGTGTTGTGTGTTGCTGTCATATATGACCACACCAAATTCCATCAGTATCTCTAAAAATATCTGAGTTATCATATTCTGTCCGTTTTAGCTAAGCCGGCCATCTTGGATATTTTAATTTGCTTTAGTAATGTATAACAAATCTCAGCTACGACCATAACAAAACTCAGCTCAGTATCTCAAAGAATGACTGAGTTATAGCCAATTTAGTGTTTTCTAAGGCTGCGATCTTGAACCAACATGGCTCCAAAAGTTAATCATTGTTTTGTTCAGCTCTTCAGTCTTGGTCATGTGACCTCACTATGGCAGTTTAGAGGCTGTCAGTGTTTTTCAATTAGAAAAATGGTGTCTTTGTTAATTACAATGCCATGGTAACTCAAAACGACAATAAAAGTGATATCACGCATCACAGCACCAAGCCGGTTATTTTGATATAACATTTGTGGGGGTACACACTGCGGTTCGGCTGCATTAAAGTGTAACTCACCCCAAAATTAACTTTTTTTAGCTGATAAACTCCCTAGAATGTGTTAAAAATGTTGTATAGCACTATGTCTATGTTAATTTTCATGTATTTGTGCGTACTTGTTTAAATCGGCAATATTTGGTCTAAAAACGTGTTTACGGTAGTCCTATGGGTTGAACAGAGGAATTGCACCCTCATTTTCTGATTCGTCTACGATTCGCACTGTGACGTGTTTTCGCAAGCTTTCGTCACGAAAGTGGTTCAAGCAGAGCCAATCCCCTGCAGAGATGAGAAGGTCCTCGTGGTACATTGCACTCCGGAAAAGCTCTGCAACAACGCATATTATGGTTTTCGGAATGGCACTTGTTATTTGTATATTTTAACTTATTTATTTTAAGAATATTTTCACTTCATCGAAACTATTTGGTTGTATTTGTTTTCTTTTTGTGCGATGGACGAGTAATGCGTGAATGCCAAGATGGGGCAGTGGTCTAGGAGCGGGTTTGGGGTCCGACAGACCCAGGTATATGATCCCCGGTCTCGGCATACCTTGTGGTATTATTTTCTTTTTTTTAAAGCCTTTTGCTTTGGATAGATCAGGCGAGAATAGATAAATACATCTACATGATTATTCTTTGTTGTTGCTTGCTGTAAGTTGTTTGCTAGAGTTTTAGTTTGTTGCTAGAGGGGGCGTGAACGCAGCATAACCCCCCCAACTCCTCCCCTCCTTGACTCTCAACACACCCATTTTCATGAAGTTTTTGAATCTGGTCTGGGGGCGGAGCTATCTTTTGACGGTGAGGCGAGTTACACTTTAAAGTTGAAGATCAAGACTCCTCAGGTGGATAATAATAGCCTTACTAGGCAGCCCCAATAACTTTCAAAAGTAAAATGTAAGAATCATAATTTGTGTTTATTGGGTTAGCGTTGTTCGTCTTTTGGCTCAGTTTCTCTCATTCCGCCGTGGGTTTGATGAGGTATCCGTTGAACGTAATGTAGACGTCGACGTCGTCGCTGTAGATGGCGTTCTCCCGCTCCCTCTTGTAGAGGCGGACCCACACCTGGTCCTCCGGCTGCAGCGCCAACATCAGGCTCTGGCTCTGCATGATGGAGCGGTCGCTGGGCTGCGCGTAAACGATGGCCCGCTCCATCTCGTTCTGCATGATGTGAACGTACGTCTCCTTGAAGTTCCACGTGTGGATGTTGACGTTGAAGAAGTAGACCCCCGGGATCCGGCAGAGGAACTTGCCCCGGAACATGTCGAAGTGCTCGTCCAGGTTCACGAACACCGTGTCGAAGATCAGCGCCTGGTGGGCGTCGCTGCTGTGGAGGGATTTACGGCGGGCCACTGAGAAGGCAGCGTGCTGGACTTTGCAGGGGTCTCCTGGAGGACCTGCCTGACCCTTGCTGCCCTTTGACCCCTCAGGGCCCTGGAAACCTGGGGGACCTTCCTGTCCAGTTTTACCTGGAGTCCCTCGGTCTCCACGATCTCCTTTGTCCCCTGAAAGAAAATATGGTAGTTATACTTATGTACCAGGTACCTATACCAGGGATGTTCCCGCCGTGTCATGAAGTAACGTGTTACCCTGTACTGACGAGGTCGGAACTCTGTAGGTACCAAGTACTTACACATGGAATAACAGGTATGTACCAAGTTGTTAAAGAATAAGTACCAGGTAAGTGAAAGGTACATAATGTGTAAATACTTGGTATGTAGCAAGTAAGTACCTTTTACATACCAGGTAAGCACCAGGTTAGCATCACATACTTAATAACCGGGTACTGGGTACATACCCTGTAAGTATTTATACCTGCCAGTAACAGATACAGTACTTACCTACAGGAACTGGGCTGTACTATGCAGTAACTTGTTACCCTGTACTGACCAGGGTACCAAATACTGACATGTGTAATACAAGTTAAGTACCAACAAATACACAATTGGTAAGTAAAAGTTAAGTAACTGCTAGGTACATAATCCAAAAGTACCAGGGGCACAATATGTATGTATCTAGCAAGTACCTTTTACATACCAGGTTAATACCCAAGAAGTATCAGGTACATACTAAATATGTTCCATGTGTGTACCCTGTACCAGGGATGTACCCAGTAAGTAGTAAATACGTACTAGGTTAGTAACATTAGTGTTACTGCTATTTGTTTATTGAAAGTAGCCAAGTACCTGAGATGTATAGGGTTTGCACCTGCTTTATTTTCCCCTGGAATGTACTTTTTACCTACAGAGTATGCGCCTGCTACTGAGCTGGTAGATGCTTAGTATTTACTAGATATTAACCTGGTACTTATTGGTTATGGTGTGTACCCAGGTGAGTAACAGGTATTTACACTAATACCGACCTGTACACTTTAAAGGTTCAGTATGTAATTTCTGGAACACGCTGGAACTTAGGAAAATTTTGAACAGAGACACGTTTCTGGTTCCTCCCCCTCAGAGCCATATATAGCTCTGCTCCCCCTGGCCCTGCTGAAATTCAAATTCAAGCTCTGTTTTTATTGGCTGGTTACAAACTCTGTTTTTATTGGCTGGTTAATGGCGTGTCACTGTGGCTTTTTAGAAATGCTTTTAGAGAAGCAAGGGGACAATAGTTTTTTTTCAGAGATTACTTTGTCTACCATCAGTCTGTCAGTAGATAGTGACAGAGTGAAGAAATATGTTTAAAATATATTGTTAGAAAAGTTACATACAGCTCCTTTAAGTACCAGGTACATTTTGAAAATAGATGTTCCATACCCAAGTAGTTATCAGATAAGTACTAGGTTAGTGTCCAGTAAATACCAGGTACATCCTGTAGTTATCAGGGAGTTTCCAAAGCAAACCTGGTATTTTGATAACATTGAAGAGAAAGTTCTGATCTTTGGATCGGAAAAACCAGAACCATCTTTACAGTCAGGGAGTCCTTCAGTGGTCTCAGACCTTCAGGGACCGATGTTATTTTGGTTTAACGAGGCCAACACGACCTCCTGAGGCTGATCATGTCTCCCAAGCAGAAAGTTCATCAGAGACCAGACTTGGTTATGTGGATCTTGGCTCAGTGTTCCGACGATGGGCGACTTCACAGTCAACACTAAACAGGATTTATTCTCCTAAAATCCACAGACACACACCTGCAGGAGCAGAGAAGACTCCTTCGTTGAATCCTTTTCATTTTCAACTTCAAGAGACTTTAAGATTTAGTTTCAAAGCTGTAAACACGTTGGGTACCTTTCAGGATGGTCATGTTGATGTAGGTGCGGAGCTCTGGGCCTCTACTGCTCTCTGCTGCCCCCTGGTGGTCACAGCATTGTCTGCAGGGGTCAGGAGGAGAACTGGAAGGGGGCGCCCAGACCACAGAGGAGAGGGACAGGAGGAGGACCAGGAGGACTCCCAACATAACTGTCCCTAAAATAACAGCAGAGACATGCTTCATTACTTGAAGCACAAAAATGTAACATTTAATATATATAAAATGGAAAAAATAACAGCCTTTCTCAATCTCAACTACAAGACTGAACAATTCTGTCAGTGATGGCAGAATTGGGTGGACTATGTAAAACTAAAAGAATTGATTTCATTTTTTGAAAACAAACTTGATAAAATCACCCAGATAATCCACTCTCCTTAGTTTAACCACTCAACATTGTTGTGTTTTTATTTTATATGTTTTGGTTGGTTTTTTTTTTTTTTTTATTTTTTTATTTATCGCTATGTGTGGGTTGCTTTTTGACTTTTTAAATTTGTTCTTTTTTTCACACTATTTACTAATTACATTATAAATTTTCTCAGGGAAGTGAAGTTGAAATTTTGTCTTGACTCTCATAAGACAATGCTATAATTGTCCAATATATTTTAAATGATGACGTTCATTTTGTGATATAGTGACTTTTTATATTGGATATTATTCTGTTAAATACTTAAAAGTTCTGTAAAGTATACTTCCTTGGGAATCTATGAAAATAAAAAATTACAACAAAAAAAAAAAGCACAAAAATTGTTCTAAAACTTTGTTTTTAGCTCATTTCCGCTGTGAAAATCTGCAAACGTCTGATTTCTTATTAGATTCCCAAGAATTATAACTGGAAACCATGTCAGTTTGAGCATTTTAAACTCAAATAAAGGACAGAACAAGAAATAAATATGATTACAATAGCTTTCTGAATTGACATATTTAAAGGAATGTGCATTGCCTTTTAAAGTTTTGGACTAAAAACCTCTTCTGAGGAGCAGAGACAGTTAGAGCTGCTTCAGTCAAACTTTCAAATAGTGTTGAGCACAAACTCAAGATCTTTCAAGATTTGTTGTGTGTGGAGGATGACTCCCAGAGACCACGTCGAACTTTAGCTCAGAATCTTTATTTGACTGAGTTATTGATGTTTTTGTGTTGACAGAAGATAATCAACTGTGGCGGCCATCTTGACTGCCTTCACTTCAAAAGTTAATCATTTAATACCAACCAGATCATGAGATATTTTGCTAAAAGACAGACGGTGTTGACTGTAATTATGAGTGATGTTTCCTCCTCACAAAAAATAAAATAAAAAAGACGGTTGCATTTCTTTTACTGGTAGTTTAAACAGAAAATAATTATTTGTTTAAATAATATTACTTATACATAAATGACAAATGCTGTGTCAGTAAAATATTGCTCCTGGCTCAGCAGATATCTGTGGGATAAAACCGTATGTGCTGAAGGATTTAAATGATCAGGGTTAAAGGTATAGTTCAGATTTACTGACGTAGGGTTCTGTGGAAAGATTAAGAACAATACACATCTTATCTGTTGTAGATAGCTCCTTGAAATATTTCAGTTTGGACGAAATAGAGTTTGTTTCTGACCGGACTGATGAGCTAATGGCTAGTCTGACTGGGGCTAAGACCAAAGTTGACATTTTAAAACCAATTTAAAAAAAAGGGCAAATAAATAAATTAGGATTTATAAACAGGGTAATCGTGAGATTGTACTTTTTAAAGCATTATTATTCCAATCAGGAAAGTATTTTTAAATCTAGTTTCTCTTTGTATCAAAACAAACTTTGCCTCCACAAACTGCTCACTGTGCGCAGCTGGTTCAAAATCTAAAACTTACATTAAGAAAGCAGTAAACAGTGAGAATGAAGGTACAGATAAAAGTAAAGTTTTTATCTAATGCACCGTAACTGCTTGTTGATAGTTAATTAGGTGTTTATAATCTAAATAATTGTATTACTAACTATTTATTAGTCATTCATTATGGGCATTATTCTTGTTAAAGTGGTACACTTAAAAATGTCATGCTGGTTCATGCAATAAATCTTTTTTTTTTTTTTTTTTTTCCATTTATAGATGGCCTCCCTTCACACCTTATAGCCATCCTCTCACTCCAATATGTATTTTTTTATTATATTTTTTATTATTATTATTATTATAATTATAATTATTTATTTTTTTTTTTAATAGAGAGAAAGAAAGAAAAGAGAAAGTGAGACAACAAAACAACAATTATCCACAAAAAGAGCACAAGGCAAACACACCAAACCTCCGTCCACAATCCTGCAAAGCACATGACAGAACACAGCAACGAAACATACAAGCATAAAGACTGATAATATTCATGACCTTGCAGTAGATTTCTATAAATACACATACCCATACCTACAAATATATATACAGTATACATACATATATATTTATATTCATTTATATACCCATCTACATATATCTACATATACATCCCTGCATCCATTTGTGTGTGGTTGTGAGCATGCATAAGTGAATAAGGTTCCTCCAATAGAACATTTAGTAGCGATTGTGAAGCATCAGAGATCCGTCCCCCCAAAGCCCGAGACAGACGAAGGGGCGATCAAAGCCCAAGACCCCAGGAAGGACCCCGAGCCCAGAGTCCCCAGGACCACCCGAACAGGACGAGCCACTCGTCCACTCCCCAGATCCGACCAAGTGGAAGAACCGGACGAACCCCACCAGGGACCACACACAATGACCCCCCGGGGTCAACAGCGACAATACACAGGCCCCCGCCGGAGCCCGCTGCACCGACGTAGCCCCAGGGCCGGTCACCGAGGCCCGGGCACCGGGGACGCCCATCCCTCAGGTCCAGACCCGACAGGACCAGAGGACCCGAGCCCCACCAGGCAGCCACCAGGCCGAGCTGACAAACGCCCAAGCGCCCAGCCCCAGATAGTGAGGGCCCCAAGCACGCCCGCAGGCAGAGGAACACCCACCAGGGGGCCACGTGGCAGGAGCGCGACACTAGGTAGCCTCAGAAGTATCAGAGAGGGGGCAGTCCAAGTCCCAGCCTGACACTTAAACATTCATACACAGACACACTCATTCAGACCCACCCTCATCCTCACCCTCAGTCACAGAAAGACAAACAATAACGACACGCTCCATTCATAATCCCGATGCACACTCTATACCCCCTAGGTCCAAGACATGTACCTGCTCCCTACATGGGGCAGCCCACATCCAAACCCAGGAGGTAGGCCCATTCATTCTGGGGTGGAGAGTAGCAGACATCCAAGATCCGGCCCACCCCGCGCCCCGCCGACAGGACAGGACACCCGAGCCCAAGCAGCCCCAGGGGGAGCGCACTGCCAGCCGCCCACGGCGAACCCGCAGGCCCCGAACCCCCCCACACCCCAGCACAACCCCTGACGGCCCACCCCCAGAATGTCCGCCAGGCAACCAGGGGGGTAAGAGAAAAATAAATAAATAAATAATATATATATATANTCCGACCGGAAGTACAGAGTGGTCCGTCTGCAAAACGCTCCGCTGAACTTTTCGCTAATCGCTACCTCTTCGGCTCCATCAGGTAAATAAATAAACTATAAACTACATCTCATACCAACATTAAGGCAGATAACAAGTTATACTCTGCTTAAAGCGGTAAGTCAGCTCAAATACAAACACGATGCTAACGTTAGCTTGTATTTTTTCTTAGACAAACGACCTGAAATGGCTTCACAGTGTTCACCAGCGTCCAAGGTAAAAACGTCAGTGTAACTGAATTAAGAGTGCCACAGAACTGTTAATGGGGCCACATGAGAAATAGAAAATATTGTGGGGGGCCGTGCGAAATGACATAATTCAATACTGCATATTAATAGTATTTCTTTATTAAAAGCAGTAAATATCATTGTTTAGACAAACTGGTAAAAGTATTAGTTATGATTAATCAACAAAATAAAAAGCATGAGTGGACATTTTTGAGGGCTAACGTTGTCTTGTGACTTGACAACAATTCGATCATGCACATTGCGCATGTCTTGATTTACATATTGCATCATTTTGTACGTGAATTTTAAAAAGACATCAAAATTAAAGCAATGCAGTCCACAAATGAGGTAAAATTAGAAACTATGTTTTTGTTGTAACTCCCCTTATGGGGGCCGGTCAGAGTCAACCAAAGGGCCGCATGTGGCCCTGGGGCCTTACAATGCCCAGGTCTGCCTTAGAGATAGGGTGAGAAGCTCAGTCATCCGGGAGGGACTCGGAGTAGAGCCGCTGCTTCTCCACATCGAGAGGAGCCAGTTGAGGTGGCTCGGGCATCTGGTTAGGATGCCTCCTGGACGCCTCCCTGGTGAGGTGTTCCGGGCACGTCCCACCGGGAGGAGACCCAGAGGAAGACCCAGGACACGCTGGAGGGACTATGTTTCTCGGCTGGCCTGGGAACGCCTTGGGATTCCCCCGGAGGAACTGCTCCAAGTGGCTGGGGAGAGGGAAGTCTGGGCCTCCCTACTTAGGCTGCTACCCCCGCGACCCGACCCCGGATAAGCGGAAGAAGATGGATGGATGTTTTATTTCCAGTCTGGGACAGAGGTAGCTGCTCTCTTCTTCCACTTCAGGGACAGCCATCCACCAGAGATCACCTGCAGCTAAGAAGTGTGTGAAGACTGAATTGAACTCTGAACTTTTCCAGGACCTGTACCACCTGGGAGCAGTTCCAAGAAGAGGTTGTGAGTACAGTAATGAGGACAAATACAGCCACACTGCTGCTACTGGACAAAAACTTGATTAGTTAGATTGTAAACAGTCTGTTGCTGCTTATTGTTCTGGTTCTGACTGTTATTGTATTTATTAAGATTTTTATTATTGTTAATATAGTTCATTTATTGTAGAGTGCTGTTTATTTAAAATATCATCCAAATGGGTCACTTTTATGTATTACTACAATACAATACAAACATATTTTTGGCATATTTTCAAAATAAACATTTTGTAAGTCTTTATTTTGTCTTTCTTGTTTTTTTTGTACCGAAAATAATCCGAACCGAACCCTCCTTGTAGTTGAACCGAAATGTGATTTTAGCGTACCGTTACACCCCTAGTCAACACCTATTTCCAAAAGAGGGAGGAACATAGAGTGACCTATAAGAGTGGAGGAAGGAGTACGCAGGTCGACTACATTCTGTGTAGAAGAGGAAACCTGAGGGAGATTGGAGACTGTAAGGTTGTGGTGCAGGGGAGAGTGTGGCCAGACAGCATTGGATGGTTGTGTGTAGAATGACTGTTGTTGTGAAGAAGAGAAAAAGAGTAAAATCAGAGAAGAAGACCAAATGGTGGAAGCTAAAGAAGGAAGAATGTTGTGAGAAATTCAGAGACGAGCTGTTAAAGGCTCTGGGTGGTAAGAAAGAGCTTCCAAGTGACTGGGCTACTACAGCAACAGTAATTAGAGAGACAGGTAGGAAGGTACTTGGTGTGTCATCTGGACAGAGAATGGATGATAAGGAAACCTGGTGGTGGAATAGTGAAGTGCAGGACGCCATTCAAAGAAAGAGATTAGCCAAGAAGAAATATGACAGTGAGAGGACTGAAGAGAGGAGACAGGAATATAAGGAGATGGGACATAGAGCAAAGAGGGAAGTAGCTAAGGCAAAGCAGAGGGCGTACAATGAGTTGTATGGGAGACTGGACACTAAAGAGGGCGAGAAGAACTTGTACTTGGCAAGACAGAGGGATCAGGCTGGAAAGGATGTGCAGCAAGTTAGGCTTATTAAAGATGGTAATGGTAATGTTCTAACAAGTGAGGAGAGTGTGATGGGAAGATGGAAGGATTACTTTGAGGAGCTAATGAATGAAGAGATAGAAAGAGAAAGAAAAGTGGAGGTCATAGAAACTGTGGACCAAGAAGTGGGAAAGATTAGTGAGGGTGAAGTCCGAAAAGCTCTGAAAAGGATGAAGAAGGGGAAGGCAGTAATATATAATAATAATCATCATCATTTTATTTAAAAGCGCCTTTCAGGACACCCAAGGACACTTGACAAACCAACACAGTGTAATACAGAGCAAACATTATCAGCGACAAATTGAAATATAAAATACATAAAGGATATAAAATGGAAGATAAAAGTACATTTAGCAAAGTTAGTGATAAGCTAGTCTAAAGAGATGGGTTTTCAGGGCCGTCTTGAACAGAGAAAGGGAGGAGGTGTTTCGAAGGTCTGGCGGTAGGGCGTCAGTAGGACCTGATGGCATACCAGTGGAGGTTTAGAAATGTCTTTGAGAGGTGGCAGTGAGGTTTTTGACTCAAATATTTGCCGTACTTTTCGGCGTAAAAGTCGCTTCTGTGTATAAGCCGCTTTGTCCAATTATTGGGAATAATTTGAAAAAATCTATAAAAATGATAAATAAAAAGCTGTGCCTCATAGGCCTGTTCTTGGAGAGTAGTTTGATGTAAGTTTTGTGTGGGTGGCTCCAACGACCTGAACGGTATTGAGCACAAACTGTGATTTATGAATTAATAAATTGTTAAAAATTACAAAATGCATAAAAATTATAAATAAAAAGCTGTGCCTCATAGGCCTGTTCTTGGAGAGTAGTTTGATGTAAGTCTTGTGTGGGTGGCTCCAACGACCTGAACGGTATTGAGAAAAAACAGTGATTTATGAATTAATAAATTGTTAAAAATTACAAAATGCATAAAAATTATAAATAAAAAGCTGTGCCTCATAGGTCTTGTCTTGGAGAGTAGTTTAAAGTAAGATTTGTGTGGGTGGCTCAAACGACCTGAACGGTATTGAGCAAAAACAGTGATTTTTGACATATTAAAATTGTTGAAAATTACTAAATGCATACAAATGATAAATAAACAGCTGTGTCTCATAGGCCTGGTCTTGGAGAGTAGTTTGATGTAAGTTTTGTGTGGGTGGCTCCAACGACCTGAACGGTATTGAGCAAAAACATAGATTTATGAAATATTAAATGATCATAAATTACAAAATGCATAAAATGATAAATAAACAGCTGTGCCTCATAGGACTGGTCTTGAAGAGTAGTTTGATGTAAGTTTTGTGCGGGTGGCTCCAACGACCTGAACAGTATTGAGCAAAAACACAGATTTATGAAATATTAAAGTATCAAAAATTACAAAATGCATAAAAATTATAAATAAAAAGCTGTGCCTCATAGGCTTGGTCTTGGAGAGTAGTTTGATGTAAGATTTGTGCGGGTGGTTCAAAAGACCTGAACGGTATTGAGCAAAAACAGTGATTTATGAATTAATAAATTGTTAAAAATTACAAAATGCATAAAAATGATAAATAAAAAGCTGTGCCTCATAGGCCTGGTCTTGGAGAGTAGTTTGATGTAAGTTTTGTGCGGGTGGCTTCAACGACCTAAACGGTATTGAACAAAAACAAAGATTTTTGAAATATTAAATTGTCAAAAATTACAAAATGCATAAAAATGATGAATAAACAAAGCTGTGCCTCATAGGCCTGTTCTTGGAGAGTAGTTTGATGTAAGTTTTGTGTGGGTGGCTCCAACGACCTGAACGGTATTGAGCAAAAACACAGATTTATGACATATTAAATTATCAAAATTACAAAATGCATAAAAATGATAAATAAACAGCTGTGACTCATAGGCCTGCTCTCGGAGAGTAGTTTGATGTAAGTTTTGTGTGGGTGGCTCCAACGACCGGAACGGTATTGAGCAAAAACAGTGATTTATGAATTAATAAATTTATAAAAATTACAAAATGCATAAAAATGATAAATAAAAAACTGTGCCTCATAGGCCTAGTCTTGGAGAGTAGTTTGATGTAAGTTTTGTGCGGGAGGCTCAAAAGATCTGAACGGTATTGAGCAAAAACAGTGATTTTTTTACATATTAAATTGTTAAAAATTACAAAATGCATAAAAATGATAAATAAACAGCTGTGCCTCATAGGCCTGTTCTTGGAGAGTAGTTTGATGTAAGTTTTGTGTGGGTGGTTCAAAAGACCTGAACGTATTGAGCAAAAACAGTGATTTATGACATATTAATTTGTGGAAAATTACAAAATGCATAAAAATTGAGAAATAAACAGCTGTGTCTCGCATAACTAGTCTTGGAGAGTAGTTTGATGCAAGTTTTGTGCGGGTGGGTCAATCGTGTAAAATATATTATTTTTTGTTTCTGAAGAGTGAATGCGGTCGAAAATTTGTTGACGGTCCCTAAGCGAACCATAACGTCTCTGAGAAGGGGCAGACTAAGCGCGGCTGCCCGAAATCAGACTCCATGAAGCGGACTGACGAGTGCAACGCACCCCTGAAGCCACGGAGCTCGAATATCCAACTTCCAACTTAAAACCAACTTTACCACGCGATTCTGTCACGTGACCTAATGTTAAATGGGTGGTTCTGCACGAAAAACGAATACTTTCATTTCCTAACTCGCAGCTTTCATTTCGAACATTATATTTTCATGATCCTTAATTCATTTACTACACTTTAACCAGGATGATCTTGATCTGTTAACGGAATAAATACACTAACATTGATAATAATGCATCACGGCCGAAATAGCTCAGTTGGGAGAGCGTTAGACTGAAGATCTAAAGGTCCCTGGTTCGATCCCGGGTTTCGGCAGCAAATAATAATTATTATTTTTGAGTGTGGACAGTAATGCGAACACATTAAATTGTGACTCCCCCCCACCCCCCTGCATTGTGGCACTCAGAATTATTGTCTGAGTGTCAAGGTGATGCCCAACATATTTACTTTCACAAGCAGAGCATTATGGCTGGCCTTAACGCTCCACTTTATTAGAATTTGCTTTGGGTTTGTTTAAGATGTAATGGACACAGGGATGAAAAAACAAAGAAGAAAACAAAACTATAAAAGTGAGAGAAGGGTTAAAAGGGAAAGAAGGAGATAGGAATAGAGGAGATAGAGATGTTTAAGGAGAACACAAATCGATATCTTTGAAGGCTGCCTCTAGACCTGCGGAAAGAAAAAAGACAAAACCGAGAAACCACAACAACAAACAACATAGCAGGTCGCTTTTGTAAATGAGCCCTCGAGGCTCAATGAGATTTACCTGACTAAATAAAGGTTGAATGAACATATACAGTATTTGAAACTTATAACATCATTAGAAAGTACTTTATATGGTACATGGTGATACAAGATGTATTTATTGGCCACCACAACCCAACTGAGTGTGTATCAGACAAACACCTGAATCTAAACACCTGTATGAGCATGCTTGTCATTATAAGATTCATCCATAAGAATGTTCAATACAGTAGTGGATGTGGGGACCCACAGACCCGCCCCACAGGACGGCAACACAGGGAGGACCGGAGCCACAGTGGCCCGCAAGCCCGGAGCCCCGGGAGTCCCCTAACAGGGACAACCACAACCACACCTCCCCAGAGAGAAGCAGAGGGAAGCCCCGGGCGACCTCCAGCAACCACAATGCAGAGACCCCAAGAGGCTGCAGCGACGAGCCCACAGGCCCTGAATAGATCCGGCCATGGACACTGAGCCCCAAGTCCCGAGGTCATACCACTCCAACAGAGACAGGGCACCCTGGTGGCAGGCAGCCACCAGGGCGGGCCGGCACACACCCAATCACCCAGCCAAGATGCCAAGAGCCATCAATGCACTGGCGGCAGGGGGGAGGGGGGCACCAGAAATTGCGCAATAGGGGGAAGTAGACCCACCTTAAATGGGGGCCCCAGATTGATCCAAGAGAGGGGACCACCCAAAACCCAACCCAAGACGTAAACAGACCACACAGACTGTCACGAATGCAGACAGCCCAATAGAGCCTCTGTCAGGTTGTCCATGCGCCCCCCACCCGACAGCGACTGCAAGCCAGCCTCAGGCCGGGAGCCAGAGCAGCAGGGAGCAGCAGCTGGGGGAAGCTGGCCCAGCACACACCAATGTTGCGTTCCAGTAACCTCGTATTGTGGGGATTTCCAAGGTCCCAGTGGTGGATTTAAACCGGAACGCCCGCTCCAGTGGGGAACTCCCACTCGTGAAGTGGGGG
>JBBPBX010013522.1:0-18722 GCA_038048925.1 Garcialebias charrua
GATTTTGGATCTTAGATTCAGTTTGGGGGAAAAAAGAAAGGCAAGAGACCGAAATAAATAAGAGACATTGGCCTCCACTCAACACAGAGAAGATGAGACAATGAGGAAAAAAGAGAAACTGACAAGAAAAAAAGAAGAGGAAAGATTGAAGAAAATGTATATAGGTACTTACAAATACACTAAGACACAAATAGAGATATAGGTCTAAATTTTGGTGGTCAGTTAGTCTCAGTAGGCTTTTCTCATGGTGATATGCATTAACAATTCAATTTTTGCTTTTGTTTAGTTTTCTTCTGCAGTTCCACATTAAAGTTTGATGCAGCTCTGCTTTTCTGAATGGACCATCTTCATCTCCACTGCAAGTGTAGCAAACCAGGCAGCTCTTTCTTTCATAGATTACAGTACACTAAAAAGTTGCATTGTGCCCTTGTTTATATTTTTAATAGTGTAATTCTGTAAAGACAAAATATATCTGGTGGTGTAGCTCTGATTTACATATCTTGCTAAATCGCAGGTTTGAATATTGCAATACTTTCCTATAACAAAGTAGACCTGCAGAAAGAAATTACTAATAAAATATTTTACATATGGATAGTTGTATGTTCTATGTAGAGGTTTTCCTAAGCTTTGATAGTATATCTCACAATTTTGTAATTTATCATTGTTTATTTAACTCTGAAAGCTATGTGACTTTGTTAATGTTCTGTCCTAAAATGCGGTTAGATGTGCCCTTTTTTTTTTTGAGCACCTGCCCCTTTAGTGGGCTCTGCACGTCCCTGCCACTCAGATAAACGAGGGAGCAGGGTGTTAGATCAGCTCCCTGGGGGAGGGACGGTGGGTGCACAGAGATGCTCGACGGAGAGGCGAGGAGACGTAAACATACGGAAACTCTGTTTTTATGCACGTAGAACAAATAAAACAGAGTTCTGACAACAAAAGGACGATCGAGGCCAGACAACGTGCATTGAAGAGGTGCATGTGAGTGCATGTGGGTGCATGTGAGTGCATGTGAGTGCATGTGAGTGCATACCGATCTGAGACCTGCCCGGTGGTTTTACCTTCAGCTCGTTCGTCACCTCTGAAAAACAAAACAGAACGCGTCAATGAAACCGTTACATTTCTTCAAGGTGCGGGAGCACGCTCGCTCCACTGCAGCGAGTTCATGCATCATTTATCAGACGCACGATCTCAAGCTTCACATCAGAAGTGACGCTCACATACGGCCTAAACAACAAACAGGAAGTGTGTTTTACAGCTAACAATGAATGCAGCAAGTAAAATCAAGAGGGAAGAAAATAAAGCTTTTTGCTGTTTGTCCTGTTTTTATCAAAACAGCCGAAGAAGCACAATTTTACGCCCTCTGGTGATGTTTTAGGCATCACTCAGGCATTTTAGACTGTTTTAAACTCAACTACAGGAATAGTGCTTCCTGTGAAAATGCAGCGTGAACGCTTACTGCTCAGTGGTTTTGGATAAAAGCTGCAGAAGTTGATGAAACCAGATGAAAAGGTTTCGTCAGTGAGCTGTTAGCGTGAGCTGAAGCTGAACAGCTGACATTTGCTGAAAGCAGAAATGTGTAGGAAACGCTGAATGCAACAGAAAAAGCTTAAATAGGCAGAAAGAGGCTGAACAAAATATAAAAAAATCCAAAATTAGCAAAGAAGAAACTGAAATGAGCAGAAAAAAAAGAGCTGAAAGAAGCAAAGCAAGTTGCTGAGAATGCCCAAACGATGAGATTATTAAAAAAAAGCACAAAAGACAGAAATTAGGGGAAAAAAAATAAAAGGTTAAGATTAGAAATATAAATAAACAAATAAATAAAACTTTAAAAGTTGCCAAATAAATAAATTAGCAGAAATAAGTCAAAGGAGCACGAAAAGCTTAAATTAGCAGAATGAAACTGAAAGGAGAAGCTAAAACTAGAAAAAAAAAGAAGCTGAAAGGAGCAGAAAAACAGGTGAAAAAGGCTGAAATGAGTAGAAAGAAGCTAAAAGGAGCTGAAGTTAGCACAAAGCTGAACCAGAATAAGTTGAAATGAGCAGTAAAATGTTGTAAACAGCACAAAGGATATGAAGAGAGCTCCATTCATTTTCAACGAGGAAAAACATGGCCGACAAACAAAAAGTAATAATTGCACATGATACCAAAAGTCCCAACAGGAATGTCCTGAATGAGCTGAACGTTTTGATTTATGAAATGTTAAAATGGCACAGAAACTGTGGAAGGAGGTACATGCCGAAAAACGTACAGAAGAAAAACTGATCTGAGTACAGACGAGTTCACCCTCCTGCTGCCCTGGGGTCAAACTGACAGCCTCAGTGTAAAGTTGTAGTATTAGTCAAGTATTACTTAAACTGAGTACTTACAAATTAAGTTGTTTATAATCCATGTGAACATCTGTTTTTGGATCAAACCCTCTGTGTTTGTAACATTTTAGAGCTCATTTTAACTTGACGATCAGCTTCTCACCTTAAAAAAAAAAAACATTTGTCCAGAAATCATGACCAGTGACGTGAATCTTTCAGGCTTTTGTTGTCCGAAGTTTTTCTTTGACTACAAAAGATATTTACAGCAAAAGTTTGGGCTTTAAGCAGAGAACGTGTCAGATTAGTTTATGGTGTTTAACTAAACAGAAGTTTGTGTTTTACCTAATGAATCAGTTGCTTATTCTGTTAGCTAATTATCATATAATAAGACGTGGAAGTGAGGTCATGGTAAAAAAAAACACTTTGATTTGTTTATTTACATTCAAGAGCATTCAAGTAAAAAGATTGCATTCATATCAGATTGTTAAAAATGGCTGCCACAGACAACTTAACATGTTTTAATCTGTCAGTTTTTTTAAACAAGCACTTTAAATTTGATGTGGTAGTCGCCAAGACTCACCCAAACATGCTTTCCGAGAGCCAACTGATTGTTAAAATGCTTTGGTTACCTCAATCAATCAATCAATCAATCAATTTATTCACTCGATTAAAAAAATCATCATTTTACAAACTCATTATCTGACAACACATTTACACGAGTGAAGAGGGAGCAGGAAGAAGAAAATCTTATATAGACCTGCCCCCTTTCTCAATAATTACAAAAATGTCATAGCCGTAAACATTAAATTAACAAAACAAGTTGCAAACAATATTTAAACAATAACATACATAACAATATACCACTGTTCCCATTAACAACTCAATATGTAAGAGTTAACCATTCTTTTTTTATACTGTTTCTTGAATTGGATTATTGTAGTGCAATTTTTAAACTCATCATCCAAACTGTTCCATAGTTTTACTCCATGCACCGAAATGCACATTTGTTTTAAAGTAGTACGCACAGTTTTACTTTTGAAATCATACTTCCTTCTGTTAGTTCTATCACAAGAGTTTAAGACAAAAAACTTTTGTAAATTAAATGGCAATAATCTCTTTCTAGCTTTAAACATAATCAATAACATTTTTAAATCAACCAGATCCTTAAGTTTCAAGATATTTGATTGAATAAACAAATTATTTGTGTGTTCTCTGATGTCCACTTTATGAATAATTCTCATAACTTTCTTTTGTATGACAGATAACGGTTTAGTGTTGGTTTTATATGTGTTGCCCCAAACCTCTATACAGTATGTCAGATATGGAAAAACAAATGAATAATATAATGTCTGTAGAGTTGACAGCTCTAAAACATGTTTTACTTTATTTAGAAGTCCAATACTTTTGCATAGTTTTAATTTTATGTATTTTATATGAGATTTCCAGTTGAGTTTATGATCTAAAACAACACCTAAAAATTTAACTTCATGTACTCGTTCAACTTGATTATTATCTACAGACATTACAATAGAATCATCTATTTTTCTGTTACCAAAAATCATGAATTTTGTTTTATTCCAGTTTATTGATAATTTGTTGTATTTAAACCATTCATTAAGTTTAGACATCTCACAAGTCATACATTCTATAATGGGTTTTAAGTCATTCCCAGAACAAAATAAATTTGTATCATCTGCGAACAGGATGATTTGTAACTTTTTAGACACTTCACAAATGTCATTGATGTACAAAAGAAAAAGCTTTGGTCCTAGCACTGAACCTTGGGGGACTCCACATTTTATATTTTGAAGATCTGATTTTANAATGTGACTAGATAAACCCAAGCAGCTCCACAATTATCTGGAGGCATGAGTGAAGGAACAGGAAATCTGCAGGAAGCTGGGGATGAATAATACAGCAGTCCCTCACTACTTCATGGCTCAACTTTCACAATTTTTCAACGATTGTCATCTTTAATATTACTCACGTGATTGGGACAGTACAGGATAAAAAGTTAACAAAATAAACTTTGGACAGGCACCGTCATTTTGTACCATATTTTCCGCCATACACGTCGCTCCGCTCTATAAATCGCATAAGAGCGCCCCCTGGCTGCTCACTGCACCACCTGGGGTGGTTGGGTTAAATGCAGAGACGAATTTCGTCTGTGTATGGGAAACATACGCAGATGACAGACAAACACATTATTATTATTATTATTATAAGTCCAAATATGTCTTAAAGTGGAAAAATCCATAAATATGTTGCTACGCCATATATGTCGCATATATTATGTGTCAACGCTGACGTGTCGCGTTTGTTACGCGTTACCACGGACAACCCGGAAATGTGAGCCGGTGTTGTGCCAAAAATCGATTGGCTGCCAAATGGTGGCCGCGGGAGTGTGCACAAGATAAACACCTAAAAACAATTATTTGTTTTCTCAACATTATAGCAAAAGGTGTGTCTCAGTCTAACTTTTACTTAATGAATGCACTTCAATGGTCGGATTAGCTGCATTTAACCGTGGCGGTGCATCGAAATGAAGCTGATTTAACGGTTGTTCCAAGCAAGCAGAACGAAGGCGGCTTTCTTTGGCAAGCCAATTATGTCATTAATAGTCACTTTTACCCATTACATGACAATGGCATGTTATACTACTTGAGTGCCATCTAGCAGCTGAAAATGGTAGTGTTCAATATTTTCAGTCAGAATGAATGAAATGGTCATATCTCAGCCAAAAATTGGTTTATAAAAATAGGGGGGGGGGGGTCCATAAATACGTTGCTTCGGCATAATAAGTCACAGTGCATGCAAATTATGCAAAAAAGCGCAACTTATAGGGCAAAAAATATGGTAGTTTTCTTTCAGTAATCTACACTATAACGCCAGTCAAAAAGAACTACACCACCCAGAAGCCTAAAGTGCTTATGGCTGTTGCTTTCTGCCAAAATTCAAAGAACATCAATGGAGGGAGCAAACACTAGCCGAGAAACCGTTTAATAAAAATAGTTTTGCAACTCACAGTCTGAAGTAACAATTTATCTATTAAGCTCACAGAACTAGCAGGAAAGTAGCAAAAAACCCTGAAGCTGAACTCATCCTTCAAGTTGTAGTATCTTCACTGATGAGTACCCATATAAAAATTTGCAGTACGGTACAATACATATACAGTATGTATGTGGTAGGGATGCAAGATATTGGATTTTTGGCCGATATCCGATTTGCTGATATGTTAAAACGTATTTGGCCGATAACCGATACAGATATTTTATACACTTTCCTTTGTCAGAATATAGCCCTATTTAGGCTTATTTGCTATAAAAAATTGTGTAACAGTTGTAAGAGCTGGTGACATATGCATATAATATTAAATGAAAAGTGTCAAATGTTATTAATTAGCATTAGTCACCTGCAATGCCGTCTCTCTTGTGGAGGCTTGTTCCAGGTTCCTAGCTGCAGTGTGGGATCCTCTGCACTCCTGTGCATGAAGGACACAGCCTTTTTAAGTTCAATGTTTTTGTCTATCCATTGTGCCGTAAGACTAATCTTGCTAACGGAGCTAACACGACGTCCAAATGTCTGTGGTAAAACTTGCCCAAGTGCTATCGGCTATTAGCTTCTCAATGACATCGGAAATCATGGCTTAACTCAGGTAAGGCTACGTCGGAAAAATATCTCCGCTCCGACTGGAGACAATGTAGCGAGGCTCAACGTAGTCCAAAAATCTTCGGAATCTGACATACACGCCAACGGGAAAAAAGTTCCACACCGCGGACATTTTGAATTTTCCTCTCCGCCGTGAGATCAGGTAGGCGCGCGTGATGTCATCACATTGTGCTGGTGCTGCAGGAATCCTTGTCACTGGGTTGTCAAACAAAAGCAACACTTTTTATATCGGTGAGTTATTTTAATGGAATGGACGATATCCGATATTTAACTTTAACACTAATATCTTACGATACCGATACCACGCTGATAATATTGTGCATCCCTAGTATGTTGTTAAAATTACACAGGTTTAAGAGTTCAGAACATTGCAAGTGTGGGATGGGTTTATAAAGTCTTAAAATATATATAAATACTAAAATAAATATAAAGTCCCTATATACTTCGCAGTTTTTTCACCAGTTTTTCGCGGGGTGTGATGAACATAACCCCTGTGATAAATGAGGGACTACTGGTTCCTCAAACAGACAAATAATGTATCTGAAGCCTTCAGTGAATTACAGCATCCTGTTTGCAACACTTTGTAGGTCAGCTGAGCCTTAAAAGGTTTTTGTTTCATTGATTCAACCTGGAAGGCTGCAAAAATATTCTGAAGCACACACACACACACACACACACACAAAGGGAGACAGCAGCCCAGGAGGCTTTCTGCTAACGACGAAACCAGGAAGCAGAACAATAACCGAGGTGGACAAAAGAAGCAGCTAATCTTCACAACCTTACTGCGTCCTTCAAGACGAGTGAGGCGGCAGCGAGCGTCCATCTTACCTGCAGATCAGCCCGTCTACCTCGAGTTATGACGCTTTTTTTATCAGTACACTAAAAACGAAAGGATTCTTCTGAAGTTATTTAGATTCAATCGTCCACATGTGTCATCACAGTCAGGGACAAGGACGAGACAGAAAAAAAAAAGAGTTGAATAAAAAGCAGCCAAAGTTCTCAAAAAAAAAAAAACCTTCACAAAGCTGAAAGAACTGAACTCCATGAAGGAATGCCCTTCACGCCAGAGATTTAACCTTGTAAATGACGTGTTGAGGACAACTCTCAGCTACTACCACAAAAAAATTCTAAGCTCAGTGCCTGCAACGATGACTTGGCTAAAGTTGATTGTCAATCTTGAATTAGGTCGACTACAAAAGTTAATCGGTTGTGGCAAAGCAAACAATGATTACTTTCTGCAAGGTTCAATATTTGTTCAGTGTTTCACAAGATATTTTGCTAACAGACAAGCAGACACTTGTACTGACTCAAATGCTTCTCCTTCATGGTGGCGGGAGAAAAAAGAGGGAGGTAATAAACATTTGTACAGTATCGTACAGGAGTATGTTTGAAAACATAGCAGTAAGCAGCAGACGTGTTTTCAACGAGTGAGACGTAATTTTTCACCTGCTGGTTAAACCAAGCCCACTGACTTTCTCTGTTTGTTTATCAGTTAGCAAAATATCTCATATATGGAAGCCCATTTCCGCCAGTCTATTAAAAAAAATTGCAGAAATTATCTCAAAATTTTGAGATAGTATCTCAAAATTTTGAGAAATAGGCTTGCATACTCATAAACCTCTGCATGGATTAATGAAAATGTCAAAGTAATCATTGGATGAACAAATACACTAAATATAGAATGACTGCAACAGCTAACTACAACCAACTTAAAAATGGCTACAACCAATGTTCCCTCTAAGCTGCGCGCCTGCGTGATTGTGCACTGCTTGCACATTCTCTGCACACAAGAAAGTATTTGCTGCACAGTTGCGAACTGGCCACAAGGTCGGATAACCCATGCAAAATATCTGGTTATCTCCTGTCCAAGGTTTGTACAGTACTGCATATTTCATCGCATACCAAGGAATAATATTTGGTGTTGGGATATTATCACAGAAGTTTACGGTCGTACAACGTCAAACAAGGGCGGTAAGTAAGCTAATCCCTCAACTTGTAGCTGCTTTTATTCACGCTAAGTGTTAGCAAACAGCAGTGCTCGGTGTATATCTGGATGGTCAAAGGAAAAAGTTTACAAGACAGTGGTGAGACCAGCTATGTTGTAAGGTCTGGAGACAGAGACACTGACAAAAAGAGAAAGAACTGGAAGTGGCAGAAACGAAGATGTTGAGGTTCTCCTTAAGAGTGACAAGGATGGATCAGATTAGGAATGAGAACATCAGAGTTACAGAACATGTAACATGTTCTACTTCCGGCTCTTGGCGAAGCAGGTCGCTTCTCTGCTCCTCTCCTGCCCTAAAGTTTTCCTCCTCCCTGCTTTTGCACTTTTGTCTCGTCTGCAACTCTTCAGTGCTCACTCGAAGCAATTTGGAACATGGATTTAATTGCGTGGGCTGTCTCCTCTATCGATAAATTTTTTTCCACGAAGCGCTCCGGACCAGGAGAACCGGCGTGCCCCCTCGACACGCATGCGGCCGGATATATCATGGACTCGTGGGGCGAGTGGAAGATGATGTGTCTGACCGTTCTTTCAGTCGAGGACGTGGAAGATCTGTGGATAATTGGATTTATGGTAGCAGGTGCGCTGCTCTTTGGCTTATGCGGGGGCTTCTGCTACTGGAAACTGAGGAAGACTTCCGCGGCGATCAACGCGCTGTCGAAACTTCCTGCTCAGAACGACTCTTTGATCCGAGCTGTGACCTCAATGAACCAGCTGTTGTTCGAGCTGAATCGCACGATGGGAACAGTCGTGGACGACCGCAGACCTGCGGTGCGTTTTGGGACTCGTTTACAGCCGAGCGGGCTACATCAGGGAGGAGAGGGAGACCTGTAAGCTCGGGTTGAATGAAAGCTCACATAATTCGGACGAAATTGGACTCAGACGGCACCTGGACTCAAGGCTAACAGTCAGAGTACACTGTAGCCTGCCCTGAAAAATAAATAAAGCAACTAATCTAATCGGGACACCCCAAGCAACCTTGAACAAAGGCTGACTGCAAACCTCTCCTGGAGTCTGAAGCTGTTGGAAAAACTGTCGCTCCCCCCCCCCCCCCGAGAGCTCTCTGTGTGCACTCAGATGAGCGGCTGAGCCCATCTGCAGAACTGTGCTCTATCTGGCGATTGCTCACAGACTTATCTCCCTGCTCCGCCACCAAAATAATAATAATAATAATAATTAATTCAATTTATAACGCACTTTTCATTACTGAAAATCTCAAAGTGCTACACATATATTGAATGCTACACACATTCATAAACCGGTGGCGGCAGACTACCATGCAAGGTGCTTTCCAGTCCTACCGGGAGCAACTCAGGGTTAAGTGTCTTGCCCAAGGACACAACGACACATGGTGCGGGTCCCGGGAGTCGAACCGCCAACTTTCCGATCGGGAGACGACTGCCATTACCACTACACCACGGCCGCCCCATGCAACATGTGCTTTGTCTTATCTTTGTGCTTGAGCTGGTAGAGTTTTTTGACTTTATCATAGAATGTCCTAAGACAAAATGTGATAGATTCTTTTTTGAATACCAATGATTATCCTTCTGTAACCTTCCTTTTTTTCCATATCTGATTGTTTGGCGGCGCGGATTAATTTCTGCTGCGGCTTTCGTGCGTACGTCCCTCTTAGGATGGTGCGTGCGCCAATTGCAATGCTTTGTACCCGGTACAATCGACGATGCCAATAAAGATATATTCTATTCTATTCTATTCTATTCTATGTTGAACAACTGGGAGTTAAAGTTAGAGAGGCCAGACTGAAACGGTTTGCACATGTCCAGAGGAGGGACAGTGGGTATATTGGTAGAAGGATGTTAGAAACGCAGCTGCCAGGAAAAAGACAAAGAGGAGATATACTGTATGGATGCAGTTAGAGAGTACGTGGAGGTAGTTGGAATGAGGAGAGAGGATGCAGAGGACAGAGAGAGTTGGAGGAGGATGACTCACTGTGGAGACCCCTGAAGAGGGAAAAGCTGAAAGAAGAAGTTTAATTGGTTGTGTAATGTAAAATTTACTCATACTGAATTTCACTGCGAGTTCTTGCCCTGTGTGTCGCTTTGCGGCATGAAAACATCCACTGCAGTAACTATTTGAAGTTATTAGTAGATTATACTTTTTTTGTCTTCTTTGCCTTAATGTTGGTCGATAAGAAAAACTTTGTAAATGCTTCACTAAATGCCTCTGGTAATGCCGTGAGCTTCACTACCTACACCATTACAGCCATGTCGCTTGCTAGCTTGTCCGAGGTTAGCTCACCCTAGATTACATTTCCTCATGGGTGGAGCGATCTTACCGTTCACGTAGAATATTTGATACTGTTCTTATAGAAACAATTCCTGAATGTTGTTCATACTGTGTTAATGCTACATGTTTGTCTCTTGACCCTACAACTGGGTAAGGTTACAGTAGACATAGCCCATTTCTGGAGTTTTAATTAGGTATTGTAGTTTCTAATAAACATGATGGATGTTCATAATGTAATGTCCTTTTTTGTCATCTGTGTATGTTTCCCATACACAGACGAAATTCATCTCTGCATTTAACCCAACCACCACCAGGTGGTGTAGTGAGCAGCCATAGAAAGCGCCCGGGGAGCTGGAGAATTAGGTGTGCACTCATAGACACCCCAAGGTGTGTAGTGGCCGGGGCGCGAACCTGCGTCCTTCGGGTCCCAAGTCGGAAGCCCTGCCACTACACCATCTTGGCTCCTATACAGCTTTATGCTAGGCCATTGGTAAGAAGGTGTGATTATTGTTATTGCTTCATATTGGCTAGTGATTTTTTTTTTTTTAACTTAACTTAGGCTACACCATGTTTCTTAGACTGTGGCAAGGATGTGCGAGAGGAGCGGCACATGCTCTATTCACACAAGGAGAGCTGTTGGTCAGGATAATTCTTGTTGTGCCATTAACTCAAAAGAATTATTGAATCAAGTGTTACTTGTGTAGGTAAAACTAGATGTTAAACAACACATTAAAATACACAGAATGCAGGAAAAGGCATCTACTTAATTCAAAATTTTCTGGGGGAGGAAGAACCCCAGACCCCCCACCAGTGTGCCCCCCTGCACACACACACAAACACACACACACGACCGCATTACCAACATGCTTCAGACACTAATGGCCACCGTGTTGCTAACTATCTTCCAGAGAAAGGCCCTCACTCAATCCACAGTTGGACCCTCACCCAGACTGAAGCAGGATTCTCTCATTTAACATACTCATACACATCTCATGAACAACACACTTGTCTTTTTAATTTGAAGTGGGCCAAATCACTTATATTAAAAGTAAACTAATGGAAACTGCTGCTGTAATTTGATTATTTTAATAAGCCATGCTATGATCCCTGGTTTGATCCCAGGTTTTGAACAGATGTGATACTGGTGTGTGCCCACAGTGTGCACATCTGATGTTGCTCACACAGTGGTCCTCAATGCGTTCAGGGAGCTGTGTGTTTGCCCAGACACATGAAAAATTAGAGGGAACATTGGATACAACTCAGTGAAACTTTTATGCATTGAGCTAAAATTTGACATGGTAGTAGCTGAGAATCATACCCAACACATTTCTTGAACATTAATAGATAACGTCTTAGACAACATTTGACCAAAATGACTATAACGCTATCTTTTCTCATCATCTATGAGAAACAGATTGTATGTGTGTGTGTGAGAAATCATAAAATAAATCTGGTCTGTCTGGAAGATTGTCTTCAAAACCTTGTTTCTCAGGAGATGATGATGTCTGATGCCATCCATCCATTCTCTTCCGCTTATCCGGGGTCGGGTCGCGGGGGTAGCAGCCTAAGTAGGGAGGCCCAGACTTCCCTCTCCCCAGCCACTTGGAGCAGCTCCTCTGGGGGAATCCCAAGGCGTTCCCAGGCCAGCCGAGAAACATAGTCCCTCCAGCGTGTCCTGGGTCTTCCTCTGGGTCTCCTCCCGGTGGGACATGCCCGGAACACCTCACCAGGAGGCATCCTAACCAGATGCCCGAGCCACCTCAACTGGCTCCTCTCGATGTGGAGAAGCAGCGGCTCTACTCCGAGTCCCTCCCGGATGACTGAGCTTCTCACCCTATCTCTAAGGGAGAGTCCAGACACCCTGCGGAGAAAACTCATTTCAGCCGCTTGTATCCGAGATCTCGTTCTTTCGGTCACAACCCAAAGCTCATGACCATAGATGAGGGTGGGAACGTAGATCGATCGGTAAATTGAGAGCTTTGCCTTTCGACTCAGCTCTCTCTTCACCACGACAGACCGGTACAGCGCCCGCTTCACTGCGGACGCTGCACCTATCCGCCTATCGATCTCACGCTCCAGTTTTCCCTCATTCGTGAACAAGACCCCGAGATACTTAAACTCCTCCACTTGGGGCAGGACCTCCTCCCCGACCCGGAGAGGGCACTCTACCCTTTTCCAGCTCAAGACCATGGCCTCGGATTTGGAGGAACTGATCCTCATCCCGGCCGCATCACACTCGGCTGCAAACCGCTCCAGCGAAAGCTGTAGATCACGACCTGATGAAGCCAATAGGACAGACAAAAAACAGAGAAGCGATTCTAAGGCCACCAGAACAGATCGCCTAGAAATTCTGTCCATAAAAGTTATGAACAGAATCGGTGATGTAAAGGATTATGAGGAGGTCAATATTAATACTGACCTCTTTACCTTAATTAATTTACTCATTCAGATTGAATAGTAATTTCACGGATTCTTTCTTTTTCAGTTTACCCAATATTTCTGTGATCTTTATGATGGATAAATAAATAAAGCCATAGAGTGACAATGGACACGTTAACTTAGTTGGTATGTCAAAGACACTACCATTTATTTAAAATAAATCAACTAAATTAACACCATTACACTTGATTGACATGATTTCACTTTCTTGCAATTTAACACGTCAGCACATTTAAATTGTAACACAACAGACATAAATACAGGATGTTAACATATTTAGTCTGAGGCTCTATGACTTAATTAGTTTCCAGCTTAGAATTGAGGGAAAAAAGATAGGAGGAAAGAATGGAGAGATGGTTTAAAGGAAATTGTCTTGAGCATGTTACCAGAAGTGACACTTTCATCCGACTTCTGCTAAATCCAGGTACGTTTGTAAACAGCTCTTTACCTTCGACGACGAGTCTGATAAAGAGATGACACCAGCCTTTCAGATGCACAGAGTCCTTCAGGCCCAGCACGTCCGAGCCGGTCCTCGTTTACGTTTTCAACGTCTCCTGGGATCCGCATCAACCATCAGAAAATATGTCAGCTACTGGCCTCTGACTTCAAGATAACTATTCCAGGAAGGAATAAACAAAGTTTTGAGCTTACGCTCGTTCTAAGTGGACTATAACAGCATGTTATTAGTCCTTAACTGGATGACGTGCCCTTAGCGTGTGACTAAACGTCCATCCAGCTCTTTGGGAAAGTTCACATCTCTTTGAAGTTCCCAGCAGACTCTGAAGCGTTTCAGCAAAAACTTAGAACTTAAAAGAAGATCATGAGAGGAGTGAGACTTGTGTCTTTTTCATTGGTCCGTGGACCAGTCGAGCAGTTCACTTGTTGTTATCAAGATTCAAGGTGAAATTCACAGCAGAGTGAAAATGTTTTGGAAAGACAGAGAGTGCTGGAGCCCTTCTCATGAAAAACAACGGATTAACTGTCTTCTGACTTTCTAAACAAAACGGCCGGGTCTCTCTGACCCGAGTCGTCAACTTTCACACAGCATTGGACACAGTTTAACTCTTACAGAATAACACAGCTTAAAAGCACACATCATGAAAATGACAAAAGTTATTCTTTTGATTACATTAGAATAAAATCAAAGATAGAAATAGTCTCTTTTGGTGACTATGTTCTCAGATTACAACTAATGGAATAATTTGTAGTAAATGTCTTGCTTTACTGAGAGGTCAGTAAAGGTCATCTCTGGAACAGTTCAAAAATACACAGGTGTATCAAAGTGGACACGGTCATGCCCACTACATCTCCCCCCTTTTGGAAGCCATCGCCAGTCCTTGGGGATGGGGTCCAACACGAAAGGAACATTGAACTGTCTCTGATCTTGAAGTAATCCAGCAAGTGGAAAAGAAAAATCAAAATTATAATCCCATAAAGTTTTTTGGAACTTCCATACTGTTCGGAGGTAATCCCATTGCGGTAAGCTTTTAATCCCTTGGAAAACTGAGTCTGTTAACTCTTGGAAAACAAAGTCTGTGATCCCTTGGAAAACAAAGTCTTATAATCCACAGCGGTAATTCCACAGCGGTAATTCCACAGCAGTAATTCCACAACGGTTAGTTTTGTTGATTGATCAGCAACAATTGTTTTCATAATCAGCATGTAGAGGGGATCCCTCGATTGACGCAGAGGAGGCGACCCTTGGATGAAGGTTGAAGACCAAGCGTTGGAGCTGCAGGTCCCCACATCGAAGGTTGTTGGCTGGTTGGTTTCCAGTCAGTGCCACTCTGGTTCTATGTGTCATGCAATTATGTGGTTTTAGGTGGGCTTATGATTGGGATTTTACATTAGCCTTACCTATATGCACCTGGTATGTAAGCTATCATGGTTTAGATCAGCTACAATTACCAATTAAGGGGTGGATCAATTCTGTAAAATTAGAGATAGGGATCTATACCTATAAAATTTTGGAGGGCTTCTGTAACGAAGACCTCTTCTTCCAAACTATTCCTCCATTCATTACTTAGTTTAGGTTAAACTAAAATAGGAAAATGAAATATAGTTTGATCTAAATGTCTGTTGTCTTTTAGACGAACGACGTAGGATTTGGTATTCCTAATAAATTTTGAAGTCTATGGCGAGACTCATCAAAATGAATAGATAATCTAGAATAGAAACGATCGAATCGGTTCAATTTAGAAATTGTGAGACCAGTGTAGTTTATGGTACCTTGAGTAGCTTTAAACTACATTGACTCTTCAACGATTGAGATTTAACAAAACGAACTGCATGTTGGCATAGTTAAATCCATATCATTCATTAACCAATGTTAATACAAAACCTTTTTGGCTGGGAGTGTTCAGAACCAAACAATATCTCAACTAATGACAACAGTAATGACTAAACAACAAGGAAACAACGTTTCACTGCTTCGACACACTCTTGTCGTCAGATTCCAAAGTGCAACACACAAGAAAAACAGGTCTCAACTTTATGACCGAGGTCAAATTAAATCTCGTGGATTTAAACGGTTGTTAAGGTTAGTTTTTTGTTGTGGGTTTTAGGCTTAGCGTTTCTAAGTTCAAATTGGACAATGCGACTTATAGGGTGGGAAATATGGTAGTTTAAACCTGATTAGTTTATTTACTAACTTGTGTTTGGACGACCTTATTATCCCATGAAGTCGGTGAGTTTGTGAGATCTTTGTCTTTTGTGGAGTCATTGAACGCCTTGTAAGGTTTGATCTGATTTCGATGTACCCATTTAGCAATTGGCTCTTTGCGGCCTTTGCTGATTTTGATTTCGTAGACGACTGAGGACACTTTGTCTGTTATCAGATGAGGTCCAGTCCACCTGGGCATTAGTTTGCGGGCGAGAGTTCCGGTCTCGGACCCTCCTTTCCCGGTTGCTGGGGCGAACGTATAGTACCAGACTCTGTCTCCCACTTGGAGTTCATTGTGAGAGGCCTTTTGGTCGTAGTACGCCTTGCGTCCTTCAGCGGATTTTTCCAGGTTTTTCTGGGCGAAAGCAAAAGTGTTTCTGAGGTGTACATTCAAATCTTTCATGTATTGTTGTGTAGTGTAGGCTGTCGCCATGGCGGCGTCGCCTGGTTGGTACAACAGGTGTAGAGGGAGAGTCATTTGTCGACCGGTCATCATCTCGAAGGGAGAGATGCCAGTTGATGTGTGTGGAGTGGCTCTTATGGCCATGAGGACCAGAGGGAGTTTCACGTCCCAGTCCTTGTGGTTTGCAGCCACGTATTTCTTCAAAATACTCACCACAGTTCTGTTTGCTCTTTCTACTTGGCCTGAAGCCTGTGGGTGGTAGCCGACATGAAAGTTAGCCTTGACGCCTAGCGTCTTCCACAGTTCTTTCATCACTTCACCTGTGAAGTGTGTACCTTGGTCTGAGTTCACCCGAAGGGGAAGTCCAAACCTTGAAAATATATAAAAATAATAAAATAAGAATAAAATCAAAGATAGAAATAGTCTCTTTTGGTGACTATGTTCTCAGATTACAACTAATGGAATAATTTGTAGTAAATGTCTTGTTTTACTGAGAGGTCAGTAAAGGTCATCTCTGGAACAGTTCAAAAATACACAGGTGTATCAAAGTGGACACGGTCATGCCCACTACAGTGACAAAGGGCAACCTTGGCGGAGTCCAACTCTCACCGGGAGCAAGCCCGATGTCTGATGCCTCAAAGACAAACATGGAGCTGGAAACAGGAAGTGGTCAGCCAGGATGGCGCTGTCACCGATCAGACGTGGCTGCCACAGAACGATGGAGGGGCGCTTTGTTTTCAGTGCAGCACTGGCACCGAGCCATTAATACCCCCCCCCCCCCACACACACACACACAAAAACACACCCACTCTCCTCCTCCCCTCTGTGTTTCTGCACCACAATCCATTTAATTTGAATTAAATCCTCTTCGGGGACAATCTGCAAACATCTGTGTGGGGATCTACTGTCTGACAAACTGCATGGGTTTCTTTGTGGGGAGAAAACTGATCGCAGGGGTTTGATTTACGATCACGCTTAGATCTAGAGTCAAGAAAAGAGCGAGAAAACCACCTCAAAATGTATAAATGTGACTGAATATAACCTCCCTGGAAGCATTTGACGAAACAAAAGGAGCATCCATTGTTCCCCAAACAGGAAGTGATGTAACAGCGTGACATCATAATGTAGTTACTATCTGCATTTGACTGATGTGCACAAACAAAGTGTTCTTTGTTTTTAGTAGATTTCAAAGTAGATTTTCACACATTTTAGTAGATTTTAACACACATTTTAAGATTTTAATAACTCAAGACTGGATAGAAGCAATAAAAATTTCTGCAAGCTCGATGGATCCGATCAAAATAATAAAATATGATAGAAAAAAAAAGTTTTGTTTTCGCCATTATTTGAACCCTTAGTAGTGTAAGGTCAACATGAAGGTCACTGCAGATCAACAAAAGCTAAAACAGAAAACGCTTTAAAGAGGATGAGCCGAAGGTTTTTATCAACCAAAAAAATATTCAGAGGCTTTTGATTTATAGCAATAAGCTGGACGATAGAACGGTGTACAGTTTTTAGATATCTTGCATAGTGCTATAATTTTCCTCTGCCCTTCACTGGTTTCCCACTTCTGATCCCACTTCTGACACCATGTAATATTTTGTACTTTGTCTCAATAAAGACAGTTATCACTGCTTCCAGCTTGGGTCTGTTTATTGCCTACACTGAATGTGCTGGAGAATGTACGTCACAGCTGTCCACTATGGCAAGCCCATGAGGACAATAATCATGACAATTTACAGTACAACATTGTAAATACAAGACTGCAAAACAGTGGGCGATAGTGTAATTGCCCATGTGTGTTCCTGTTAGCCAAATATTTAATGAACCACAGATTTAGATCAAGCTGCAGTACGTCAGTCATCCAATTCAAGATGACTGTCGCAGCTAATCCACAGTATATTTTACAGCTGTTTGGACAACATGCAGCAGCTGAAGATCACCCACACCACATGCTCTGAGCGCAGCGGGTGATATGCATTCCCCTAAATGTGCTGAAACTGAAGCCTACTTTGTTAGTTTATCTCAAGCAGGTGAGGTGCTGTGCCTGCCTCCTGCACATCTGGAGGCAGGTGTTCTCCTCACCTGAGCAGCGTTTCTGCAGGGACAGGATCTCCATGTGGAGGCCGTGCAGCAGAGAGAGGTGCTCCTGGCGGAGGAACTGCAGGCTCCTCTCCACACTCTGGACCTGCAGGGAGAGGCTGCTCTCCTCACCCATGGCTGCGCAGACAGACAGACAGACAGACAGACAGACAGACAGACAGGCAGACAGCTGGGTTTATTTGTTTCCAGACAGATGAAGAATCATTAAACGTGTGAAGGAACATCTCACCTTCAATGTGACGCTGAGGACAAACAAGAACAACGTGAACCCTCAGAACTACTCCGAGCCCCGCAGGCTGCTGCCTGCCTCCACCATGACACCTGTCCTCGGCTGCACGTCACGTCCTTTTAACGAGAGGATGGAGGTCGCAGAGGCACGAGGACGGCGCGCGGAAACACGCTCCTCCACGCAGCAGCAGCGTCCGCCATCACACGGAAGATGGAGGAAAACTCGCGAGGAGCAGGCGCGACCTTCCTCCTCATCCTCATCATCAGTCCGAGCAGCTGTATGGTGGAGGATGATGGAGGATGAGAGCGCGCGAGAGCCTGGTGTCCTGGACGGAGAGGCTGATTGTAGGAAGAGGCCCCAGGCCACCTCCTCCTCATCATCATCATCATCATCATCATCATCCTCCTCCTCCTCACAGCGCAAACACCGAGCTGGATATATGAAAAGAAATAAAACGTCCAATGGTTTGTCATAACTTTCAAAGTCATAATTATGAGAGAAGTTCTCGACTGTCTTGATGTAGACATGCTCTTACAGGTGCTGGACATATTAGAATGTCATGAAAAGTTCTTTTATTTCCGTAATCTCATTCAAAAAGTGAAACTTGTACAGTATATTACACACAGACTGATATAGTTCAAATGTTTATTTCTCTTAATGTTATT